>VDFB02158781.1:0-11758 GCA_007258455.2 Sequoia sempervirens | reverse complement strand
GTGACATTTGATTTGATTGATTTAATCAAATGGGAGAATTAAAAGAGGATTTAATTAAATATGATGAATAATTAGTTAGAAGAAGGATGAGTTAATCCAATAAATTTAATTATTTGATTAATAGCTTAATTTAATTAAATAATATTGATTATTCAATTAATTGATGAATTTGAAGTGATATAGAAAGAAACGGTGTTAGTTAATTAGAATCGGATGTATAGTATTAATCAAGACTTTTTTAGTGTCTATACCCTTCATATGTAACTGTCATGTGGGCTTGCAGTTCTTGGAGCTTTGTCAAACCCTTTAGGGACTCTAATCTTAATATATTAGCTCCCAACAAATCATAATCGCCCACTTTGAGAATCTATAGAGATTTAAGCCAAGAAACTCCTTTGGGAAAAAGTTTTGTTTCACTGATTGTAGAGAAATCCTCGAATGTGTTAAATGCTTGAGATGACCAATCCCTCAAGGTAGCTTTTCCATATGGAAATAACTCACATTTGAGTACTGCAAATGGTGAAGATGGGTTATGGACTTTAGTAACTCTTCTATCTTTGACCCTTCTACGTTTAGAAATCTTAAATGTTTCAAATTTCTTAAATCGTTTGGCAATGTTCTGATCATAGTATAACTCAAATCTAGGACTCAAAAATGATACAGATGGATAAAAAAATTGGGAACAATATGTGCAAGATTTCAGTTACCCGCAATGAGTAAGGTGTGAAGAGATTGTAATCCTGGGTTGGTTGCAGGGATGATGATCAAGACACTTTCCATTAGAGAAACTTTTCAATGTCCATAGGAATATTGCAAAGGAAATTCATCTAACTCATTTTCAGCTTTGAATACACATTTCATCTCCTCCTCTAACTTCCTAAGAGCGAAATCCCTAAGCAGGTCGTGCATCTTATAGTAATTAATTCTTCTCCTTTGATCAACATGGAAGGATTCAATGAGGCAACTGCTAACAAGTTGGTTAAGATAATCACACGCTATATCTAAAGGATCTCTCTTCAAATCACTGGGGACAAACCCCTCTGCAATCCAAAGCTTGAACAAGTATTGAAAATCTATATGAAAATCTTCTGGGAATGTAGAGCAGTAAAGAAAGAAAAGCTTAATATTAGAAGGAAACTCATCATAACTTATCTGTAAAACTAGCATCACTTCCTCCTCGATGTCCTCCATCTGGTTGAGGTGAAGCAGTACATCATTCCATCCATTCAGAAGCAGTTTTGTAGCCAACGAATGAGAATTCCATTTTTTGGCAAGGTTTCAGGGCCTCTATTTTTTTTTAACTCTTAGACAATAGAGTGAAGAGCTCGTCAACATGCCAGCTATCAAGTGGTTTTCCCGAGTTACATGATATTATTAAATATTTTAATAATGTTTACAAGGTCAAAATAGTCTATGGGATCTAAAATCACACAATTCATCAAAGAAAAATCTTATAAAGTTTGTGAACTTCACTGAAGATTAGATCTTCTACAATGAATTTTGATGATGAAAGTGGGGCTATCGGCTAAGAAAATTTTGAAATTATTTTAATAAAAAAATATTTGATGTTATTAAATAAACTTTTAAAAAAGATTTTAGTTGAGAGGTCTAATCACAATAATAATAGATCTATGTATTGTAAGATGTGTCTTTATAAAAACTCCTTTATCTTGCATTACACAATCTTATGTGGAAAAAAATGGTCATGAATCTTTATAGTTATATATCACCTCACTTTGCAGTAAGGAATTATTGAAGTTAATAGGATTTTGAATATTTGGAATTAATATTGGTTATCACGATAATCGGATTAAAAAATAGTGAGAGCTTATTGTTTAACATTTGGGATCAAAAGGTCCAACCAATAGAATGAGAATTGGAAGTAAAATTGTAAACAATGATTTTGGTTTTCCCCTCACAATGCTTTGCTCCTAGGATTTTTCACCTAAAAGGAGAAAGGGCATTGGATGGGGGACCAAAATGAAAGGGTTTACACTCAAGATTATGTTAATGAGATGGAATTATGTCTAATTAAGATGTATTAGTGCACTAATTTGAAATTGAAGTAATCTAATGATGCAAAACTATGAAAATGTAAAATTTTGGAAAACACAATGTGATATGAAGAAATACTTAAGAAATGCAACTATATGATGAAATAACAAAACATAATGGAAGAGGTGCACTTGGAATCAAAAGTTTGATGTTGAAATATTTTGGAATCCTATAAAAGTTGACTGAAATGTTGATAGGGACACTTAGGCTAGACTGGGCGACTTAGTCCCAGTTTTGAGAAACTTTGTCGGAACAAGAATTTGCCAAATGGGTGTTCAGAAATGTCAAAATCAGTTTTTAGGCCCAAAAGCGGGACTAATTCGCCCCTAGTGGTGACTTAGTTCTGCAAATTTCAGGAAATTTGAGACAAAATCTTGTAGTCTTGGGTCTGTGCTTCTTTTTTTAATAGGTGTCCATACTTTATTCTGTAGAAAATGGGGTAGAAAGTCTCTCCAAGCTTGAAATAGGATGATGTTGAATTGATTGACTTGATGCACTTTTTGATCACTTTTCAACACCTATTGCTTGACAAATCTACATACAAAAGTCACATGCAAAAGGGGAAAAATGGTTGAGGGTTAGAGAATAGGGGTTTTCCTTGGTCAAACCCCACTTTGGTAATCAAACCCTAAACAATGAAATAGAATGAAATGAGTATGATAAATAGATAACATGCAAATGTAATAAACTCATGACATCATTGATGCTCAAATCTAAAGATATGCAATAAAGAACTTCAATAGTTGGATTTAATAATGCTTGATTTGCTTGAATGTTTAATGAGTGCAAGAGATATATGATTGTATGAGATGAAAGATTGCTTGAGTGAATTAGAAGAGGTAAAATGAGGTGAAAAACCATTATTTATACTTGATTTTACTAAAATTTCCTGAAAGTAACACATCATAGGCCAACCTCAAGGGTTAGAGGACAAAATCCCACTAGAAATTTAAAATTATTTTGTGTTTTGTGCCAAAAAGGACGAAGTCGCCCCTATGGGTGACTTGGTCCCACTTAAGCAAATTAAGTGGGTGTTAGGAATTTTGGGGCATTAAAAGTTATCCAATGGGAATATCCTAAAAAATACACTTAAAAACAACTGAAAAGTATATTAAGGGGTAATTTAGACATGAGAAAGGGTTGAATTAATAAAATTAAGCCTAGAAAAGTGTGAAATCTTATTATAAGACTTTACAACACTTCAAAATAGGACTTAATAAGTGATGAAAAGGTGATTTTTAGGTGAATTGTAATTAATAGAGTCTAGAAAAGTGTAGAAATGTCTTACAACACTTCACAACACCTTCACAAGACATCAAAATTTGAATGTTTAAGCTACATTACTACATTAAATCAAGAAAAAATCAAGCCAAAGCCCATTAGGACTCAAGTGAGTGTAAAAATTCCAACTATACATTTTTTGGTGAAACATTAAGCCCCCACTTTAGTGAGAGGTTGAACTTGCTTCAAACTCTCACTAAAGTAGCTCAACATGCACATCGAGAGGGATCCTAATGCACTCAAATTGGTAAGCTGAAACAACAATAATCAAGAGGGATGATCAAGCCCCTAGGATCAAGATCTCATGAAAAACTAAACATAAGAACAAAAGAACACACATGGTGATGAAAAGGGATGAAAGCTTCAGTCATCTATCTAGCTTGTTGTGGATTAGATCTAGGTTGATTGTTTGAAATAAGAAATGTGAACTCACTTTGGGGTGATGGAACTTAAGATTGTTTGTTGAGTGAGAAAGCCAAAGTATACTCACTCTTGGGGCCACACAACTTCTAGTTGTCCATGGGGTGAGAAAACCCAAAAGGAGAGATACATATGCTAGTTGGCATGCACTCACAAACACAAAGGTGGCTATGGGGAAAGTCATGCCTCTAGATGGGACTCCTTCTCAACCATATCAAAGTTATACCTTCTGATAACTTTAACAAGGTGCCACAAGAGAAAATGCCAGTTTGTGCTTCATGAGACAAGCAAAGCTTTCTATGCTTAGAACTCGTGAAAAAATGTAAAGGTACCACAGGCATACAATTTGTGCTATGCAAGGTGGAAAAAATACAATGTAAAAGAAAATGTTAAAGGTATTCAAAGGAATCTGGTTAAGTTCATGCAAGGTCTATCACTTAGGGAACATTGCATCTAATTTCTCCAAGAGAGGACCAATCAAATAATAAAATATTCACAACTTAGGGGATGTAGTGTGTCACATTAGGCCATTGAGAGGAATGTAATATGCTAAGATATATCACACTTATGAAGGACATCACACCCAATGTCATCTACAAAGTGACAAACACATCGTATGAAGTGAAAAGGCTACACAAAGAATGCAAGAATGAATTATGGTAATGTATGCCCCCCACTTTAAAGGAATTGCTACACATCGTTCTGTGAGCAATTACTTTAAAGTAAAAAAGGAAAGAAAATGCAAAAAGTAAAAACAAGACATGATAGCCAACTCAAAAATCCCTATGCCAAGTCATATGTTTTTGAGTTGCTACTTCCATGTAAATGAAAAAGAGAACAAAAGAAAAGAGAAGCCTCTAGAAAGGGAACACACCAAACAATATACAAGGATCTATGGATTTGGGTCGCGATGTTCATTGTTGCAATATTTTTTATGAAAGAGTTTAGGAATTTCCATCATTCCAAAAAGCGCCACGCACTAGAAGAATGACACAAAGGGAGAGAAAAATAAGGAAAAACAAAGTCCATTTTGGGTCAACATGGAAGAGACATTATAATCTCAACGCTTTGCATCATCCCCAAAAGGAAAAACACAAGTGAAAAGAAAATGAAAAGACAAACAAAAAAGAAAAAGTTTTTGGGTCAACATGAAGGAGACATTTTGGTCTCAATACCTTGTGTCATCCCCAAAAGGAAAACACAAGAACAAGAAAAAAGGAAAATGGGACCTTTTGGGTCAACATGCAAGAGACATAGGGTGTCTCTACGCTACACATCATCCCCAAAAGGAAAACACATAACAAAAGCGAAAAAGACAATACATGACATATAGAAGAAGATAGGTATGAATAATCTAAGAATGATACAAAGAGAGAGAATACCAAACACACGATATGGGGGAACACAATACACACATACAAATAAAAATAAAAGGGAAATAAATACAAAAAGGCTAGTTAGGCAAATGCAAGTCAGCCATCAACTAAGTTATTGGTTTCTCATTCTTAAGTAATATAAGTGGAAAATGAATAACATAGTTATGAGACAAAGACAAGTATATTACAAGGACAAGGCTAACAACTTCTTGCCCTCCTCTCAAGGTAGAAAGGCAAGAATGAGCCAAGGTGGGTGATGGAAAAGGGTCATGCAATAGTGAGAATAGAAAATTATACAACTATGACATGATAAAGGGATGTTAATTTAAGGAATAATGGGCAAGTATTCAGTATCAATGAAGTGATACTTGTGTAATAGGTCATTCAATGTTCGACATTCTTCAATGCGGTGTCCAAGGACACGATGATATTTGCAAAATGGTATATCAGAATCTTTAGGATGGATAACCAACCTGTTCATAGGTGGTAAAAGTATAATATCTTTATTTAAAAGCAATTTAAGTCTCCTTTCACATTCAAGTGGAGGATGTGTAGGAAACTTGAGTTTCTTCAACTTGTAAGGTCATTTTCATTTGCTAGATTCTCCTTTTTCATGAATGGAAGGAGGAAGAGACCCGTGGAGATCCTAGCATCCTTGTTATCAGAATCAAGTAATGGTTGTTCACGTGGAAGGAGAATGCTCAAGTCAGGAGGAGGATCAAAGATCACTGTACCATCATCTTGAATTCTCCAATGTTTAAAAGGAGGCTTGGTGTCATGAGAAGGATCTTAATATCCTAATCCTGTTGTGTTTTCATCTTGTGGTTTTTGTTCAAAGAGTTGGTGAATGTTATGTTCAGTTGTTGTATCACAACCTTGTTTGCTTAATATAGTAAAATCCTTGCAATAGGTTTCTTCAAGGTTGATGGGTGTGTTTATAACTTTATTGTCATAAAATGGTTGTGAAGGTGCTTGTTTAGAGGAACTAGGTCCAACTGACTAAGGGAACTTAGGTCCTTCAATTGTTTCAGGGTGAAGATAACCAAATGTATCAGGGGGTGCGATAGTAGGGAGAGTTTGTGACCTCATGGATGGGTAAAATGTTGCATTGGCTTCAAGG
Source organism: Sequoia sempervirens (assembly GCA_007258455.2). NCBI lineage: Eukaryota > Viridiplantae > Streptophyta > Pinopsida > Cupressales > Cupressaceae > Sequoia > Sequoia sempervirens. The sequence goes on along the minus strand of VDFB02158781.1, from coordinate 5,506 downwards.
TTATTAAGACATTCATTAGAGAACTTATTCATGCTATCATCACCTTCTCCAATGATGTCTACATCATGAGGAGGAAAATCATGAGGAGTTGGAGGAGCATGAATAGGCTCAAGATCATTAGGATCATAGCCAAAGGCACAATTGGACATGTCTACTAAGTATTTCAAGGAATTCCAAATCTTATCAAATGAAAATTCCAAGATGCAAGAGAAACGAAATGCAAGAAACAATAAATCTAAAAATTTTAATAGAGTACAAAGACAAAACAAAATTACAAAAAATACCTAGAAATTATTAGAAAATGCAGTGAAAAATATGCAAAAGGACTAAGTCGCCCAAGGTGGCAATTTAGTCCCACTGATGATTTTTTTATGTTTTTTTAGAATTTTTAAATGTAAATCTATGTCTTTCAGATTCTCAAATGCAACTATAGTATGTAATGGCAGAACTTTTGTCTTTTTCAATGCAATAATGATGCAAGAGTGCAAGCTAATATGAACTTTTTCACTAATGCAATTGAAAACCCTAGGATGCACTAGAATTAATGCAAGATGCAATACAAATAAAACCTAGTGTGTGCTTGAAAATTAGAAAGGAACAATGTTCAAAAGAGTCAGGTTCAGCAAAATGTAAACAATGATTTTGGTAACCCTTTACAATGCATTGCTCCTCCTAGAATTTTTCACCTAAAAGGAGAAAGGGGATTGGATGGGGGACCAAAATTTAAGGGTTAACACTCAAGACTATGTTAATGAGATGGAATTGTGTCTAATTAAGATGTATTAGTGCAATAATCTAAAATTGAAGTAATCTAATGATGCAAAACTATGAAAATGTAAAATGCTGGAAAACACAATGTGATATGTAGAAATACTTAAGAAATGCAACTATATGATGAAATAACAAAACATAATGGAAGAGGTGCACCTGGAATAAGAATTTTGATGTTGAAAGATTTTGAAATCCTGTAAAAGTTGATTGAAATGCTAACAGGGACACTTAGGCTAAACTGGGCGACTTCGTCCCAGTTTTGGGAAACTTTGTCAGAATAAGAATCTGCCAAATGGGTGTTTAGAAATGTCAAAATCAACTTTCAGGCCTAGAAGTGGGATTAATTCACCCCTAGTGGTGACTTAGTCCTCCTACAGATTTTGGGAAATTCGAGACAAAATCTTGTAGTCTCAGGTCTGCACTTCTTTTTTTGATAGGTGTCTGTACTTGATTCTTCAAAAAATGGGGTAGAAAGTCTCTCCAAGCTTGAAATAGGATGATGCTGACTTGATTGACTTGATGCACTTTTTTATCACTTTTCAACACCTATTGCTTGACAAATCTACATACAAAAGTCACATGCAAAAGGGGAAAAATGGTTGAGGGTTAGAGAATAGGGGTTTGCCTTGGTTAAACCCCACTTTGATAATCAAACCCTAAACAATGAAATAGAATGAAATGAGTATGATAAATAGATAACATGCAAATGTTATAAAATTACCACATCATTGATGCTCAAATCTAAAGATATGCAATGAAGAACTCCAATAGCTTGATTTAATAATGCTTGATTTGCTTGAATGTTTAATGAGTGCAAGAGATAGATGATTGTATGAGATGAAAGATTGCTTGAGTGAATTAGAAGATGTAAAATGAGGTGAAAAACCCTTATTTATACTTGATTTTACTAAAATTTCCCGAAAGTAACACATCATAGGCCGACCCAAGAGTTAGAGGACAAAATCCCACTAGAAATTTAAAATTATTTTGAGTTTTGTGTCAAGAGGACTAAGTTGCCCCTATGGGTGACTTGGTCCCACTTAAGCAAATTAAGTGGGTGTCGGGAATTTTTGGGCATTAAAAGTTATCCAACAGGAATATCCTAAAAAACACACTTAAAAACGACTAGAAAGTGTATTAAGGGGTCATTTGGACATGAGAAAGGGTTGAGTTAATAAATTAAGCCTAGAAAAGTGTAAAATCTTATTATAAGACTTTACAACACTTCAAAATAAGACTTAATAAGTGATGAAAAGGTGATTTTTAGGTGAATTGTAATGAATAGAGTATAGAAAAGTGTAGAAATGTCTTGCAACACTTCACAACACCTTCACAAGACATCAAAATTTGAATGTTTATGCCACATTACTATATTAAATCAAGACAAAATCAAGCCAAAGCCCATTAAGACTCAGGTGAGTGTAAAAATGACAATTATACATTTTTTTTGTGACATAAAAATTAATGATGCATGTTTTCTCACCTAATTCTAAAAACCATAGTATCATAGGTTAGATGTCTATATTGCATATTAGCTATGCAACACAAATTGCATTATCTTTAAAGCATTACACGAACATGTGACATCAATAGTCACACATAGCCAAGCATATTGCACATAATTACTTGTCATCTCTTTAATCCTTATTCTAAAATTGTTAAATTAGATCATCTTGACCTACCAAACTCCTCAAAAGTGTTCATGAACACCATTTGTTCTATATATTTGGATTCCAAAAAGGGGCAAATAGGTTGCAATGGAACAAAACTTTACTACCTAAATGCATGAATAGAAACTAAATATGTGTATGTAGATTAATTTTTTGGGTGCATAAATGATACATAGAGTTTTACATGAAAATTTTCTAGTTTAATAACATTCATATGATAAGGTCCAACCACAAGTCATAACATATCAAATTAAAAAATGCAACCTATCAAAAAATTTGATAGTGAAACCAACAACTAAGTCACCTAATCTTAGAGTTAAGATATGATGGTACCAATATTTATTTTTATCAAATTGTGATATAAGAAAGAGCCAAAAGATTGTCTTGCTTCAAGACACTTGCTATATCATTTTGGAGTGTTGGACAAAAAAATAGGGCAATACGAAACGATAAATTGAAATAAACCAAAATGTCACACCTCCTCCACTTATTGTTTACCACACTTACAAAATTGTTTCTTCTCAAAAACTTCAATTATACCATAGAAAAACCAAAATATCTCACTAAATTCATTTATAATCTATAAATATTTGTACTATACCTTTTAACATATCTAATATATATTCACATACAATTAATAATTAAAAATCATAAATAAATTATAACTAGCTCTTCACCTAAAAGAGGTTCAAGGATTACACCGATAGAAAACTATATATATGTTAATATGTTAGAGAGTATGTGTATGATAATGATGTGATAGGAGTGACTCCATCTGAGTTTGAAAAACTATCAAAGTTTCAAAATTTGACTCTAGCAAAAAGCCAACTCACTAGAGAAATCCCAAGCCCCCTCTCTAATTTCACTCAATTTCAATTGCTTAATTCAGTTAGCAGGGAGTCAATTGAAAGAAATGGTTATTAATGTTGTATAAAGGGAATAGTGGTCATGTTGGATAAATATTTTTTGTGTTGTGTTCACTATCAATTATTACATTTCAAACCAATTACTAGTTAGGAGATGTTGCTTATGAAGTATTTGATAATATATTAATAACCCTTTGTTGTTGCAAATCAACACTTTGCATATTTTTTTTGTTATAGATTACACTATATGAGCAAAGGCTTCAATTTTATAAATCAAATTTGGTGGTAATGTGGCCTTGGTTGAGTAGGGTGCAAGAGAATAAGTACAATAATAACATAGGATACCAATCCACTTTGTTTTTATTGCCCCCATTTAAATATATTTATTATTGATACACTCCATCAAAATTTATTCAACACCATTTTTGAAGCAAAATCATTAGCTTGAACCAAAAATTGAATGTGATCCATAGTTATAACAATATTGCATAGTAGCTTAGGCTACATGCAAACATTATTGTTCAAGGAGTAACTCAATTCATATTATATTCAAAATAAATTTTAGACATCAAACATTTACAATAATATTAATGTTTAAATTTATATTCCATATGATCTGAACATCTTGGATGATATATCGTACTTATGGTTTTTCTTTTTACTTTTAAAATATAGACAATTGTTCTTTGGCCATATAAGGAATTCACTAAGAATCAAATGATTTAACACAATAGATAGGTTAGATAACTTAGTTTTGTAGAGATTGTTTAAATCTTGATTATGTATCCTTTCCCCTTACATATTATTTCTATCATGAGAAGGTTTAATGCAACTCTAGACATATAATTTATATTATAGAGGGCCAATGGAATTTTTCTCAAATCTATCATCATTGAATATAGAATAATGAAAGATTCATGAAAAGGATTAGTGAATTTATATTTCTCTTGAATAATGTTATGTGATTGCTTTGTGAAGTTGTAATCAAAATTTGACTCCCTAGTACTCTATTATCTAGATAATCTAGGTATGTGGCAAACATTTGTGATATTAATCAATAATACTAGGAGCTTTAAAAATAATTAGAACTATTTTATTTTTTTTTGTAAGAGAGAAAATAATGACTACTTTGTGTCACCAATATGACAAACTCATTTTTTTGTTCTTGTTAATTTTTCTACCCTAAAAATCCCTTATATATTTTTTCACTTAATAAATCAACAAGAAATTTTAAATGCATGCCAAAATCATTAATAGAAAAAAATTTACCTATTCGAAAAGAAAAAAAATGACTCTACAAATCAATAAGAAATTTTAAATGCATTGCTAAAAATTCTTACTTGATTTTTTTTTATATCTTTTTTTTCTTTTTTAATTTGTGTTTTCAAAGATGATTTCTCTCAATCTTGCACAAAACAAATCACAGTACAAGATTTGAAGGTTTGTTATGATTATGCTTTAGTATTATATTCTTTAAATGAATTTCTTATTTTGTAGTGTTTGATTCCTTCTCAACTCCTCAGTTATGGTTAATAATTTTTTATTTTTTATTTTTTTTATAAAAAATAGGCTCAAAATAATTGCTCTTATGGATAGTTGATTTCATGTTGATGTTGGACATTTTGCATTGAATCCTTATGAGAAACCTATTATCATACAGAGTTTTATTCCTATTAGTTTATAAAAAAATTATTACTCGTGTTGAAGAATTGCAATACAATTGTTTATGAGTTATATTACATATTAGAAGGCAAGACTGACCATTGTGGAAAATTTAGACATATACTGTTTCCTTGCTTAAGGAGTTTTATTTGAAAATGTTGAGTAATTTAAATGCATTGAACACTAGTTATCTATATCTAAATTCTCTTGTAATTCAACCTCATAATCATTTTTAGAAATCCTCTGTAATGCTCTACATGGACCAATATTATTTGGATTCAACTTATCATATGTTCCTCTTGAGAATCTCTCCTTTATCTAGTATATAACACCCTCTACATAATTATTTTCTTCTATGTAATCATTCAAACTTTCTTTATTTTTTCTATTTCTCTCAAACTACTTCTTCACTTGTGCATACGTTCCTCCTATCTATGTAATGCAAAATATTCTATATTTGTGCTAATGCATTCTAAATTAGGTATTCTCAATATTTTGTGATACCTTTTGGAGATGTCCTATTATGGTAAGAAATTA
>VDFB02158780.1:0-16622 GCA_007258455.2 Sequoia sempervirens | reverse complement strand
GAATCATCAATGCATCACACTACTTTACGACGATAGTCTATCATAGCACGGTGTGCACTCAACCAATCCATACCCAAGACAACATCATATGAGCCAGGTGGTAGGATTCTAAGGTCCACTTTAGTTGTCAATTCCCCTATATTCAGACTACAACCCTGCATAAGCTTCTCTACAACAAGCTTTGACCCTGCGGCCAATTCAACCTACCATTTAATGCCTTGGCTAGTTGCCACCAGTCTACATCGCTCAACTAATAAAAGAGATATAAAAGAATTAGATGCACCAGAATCAAAGAGTATAGAAATGCTAGTGTTATGCAACACACTTGATGTCTCAATGATGGTGCTCTGGTGGTCTTCCTGTTGATTATCCACTGTAGCAAAGACACAATGAGATCTCCCTACATTTCCCACTATCGGCTCTAACCTAGCTAGTCTCTAATTAAATCCTAAGGTACTCTTTTGAGGACACAATCTAGCGATATGCCCTTGCTGCCCACATGAGTAGCATCTAGTACCTCTACCAAATCCTTTGCCCCCTGATGGAGCATTTGACTGTTGAAAGCTTCCTCGACTCAGTGCTAACTAAAAACTAGGTGCAGGTTGCACAAAGCACTCCTGATGAGCTCAGTTCTGGTTCCAATCCCTATGAAACTGAGAATTGCCACCCTGCTGAGATTGAGAGTTCTTCTACTTCGGCTGCGATTGTTGATGTTGTTGACCCCATTTAGAGGGTGTATACCTGTTCCTAGAAGATCCTGCAACCTGTGACTGACCTCCATGAGTGCTAAAAGTAGGTGTAGGCACACTGCCAATCTGTACTCCAATGTGACTGCCCAAGGCCATGGCCAAATTCTCCTCTACCAAACAAGCCTTTTCAACCGCCATTTCCATCGTCTTTGGTTCAAAGACTCGCATGCCACCACTGATGCGGGAATTTAAGCCCCAAACAAAATGCTGCACCAACATCCCCTCATCATGGCTAATCCATGCATACTGCTTCAATTCATAGAAGTGTTGCTCATACTATTCAACGAACATCGACAATTGCTTAAGGTCTTGAAACTCATTTGCCCTACATTGCCTCCAATGATCTGAGAGGAAGCAAGCCCTAAACCTGTCCAGAAATAATTCCCATGTGACCATGCTGATATCCAGATTTAACTTTTTCTCTTCCAACTGCCACCAAGTAGATGCGAAGCCTTGTAGATGCATGACTGTGCACCGAGCTTTGGTATTGCTACCATAGGGGTGCATCACGAAGCAACGATCCAAATCAATTAGCCATGTTTCTGCTTCTAGACCTCCTCCAGAACCATCAAATGTAGGTAGATGTTCTCTCATCAAATCTCTCATATGACCAACTATCACTGCATCTTGATCTATAGTTATTTCCCTCTACCTCGACGACCTTTCCCTTTCTCTCTCAACCTGTTGCTCCTCCTCTGGCCTAGGTCCCAACCGATCAAGAATCTCTCCAAGAATGTGTTGCAATTGTCTGTCCAAACTAGGTTGTTCCAGGTTCGGACCACCACCTGATGGATTGCTTTGAAGAATATGTTGTTCCTCATGCTCAAAAACATGGGAACTAGCAACTGAAGGACTTTGTCGGTTTGTTCTACGACCAACACCACGACCTCTACCTCAAGGCATATTTCTACACAACAAGATAAAGGTACAAGTTAGCTCAAGAGTCAAATGCAAAGGTTGCCTAATGGACTTAACTACCCAGAGACCCCAACGTTTGCAAACCTTGGCTCTGATACCAAGTTCTAACGCCCGTCGCGCAAACCCCAAAGGACAAAACATTGCACACATTTTTTTTTTAAATAATACAAAGTAAACATGTAACGAAACATTAAGACATATTTACATTGCACATTAACATCATAACGTCAAGTCCTCTGGGGCACGCGAGGTCACATCGTATAAACAACTCATAACGAAAGATACACATAAGACTAAATAACATAACTAATATAACAACCATCATAACCCTTACAATATCCATTTTCAAAAGATAACATACATATATCCATAAGCATAAGTATAATTACATCATGTGATACAATCATAATAAATCTCATAAAATGAATGGTTACAAAAGTTCATAAATAGTACATCATCATTTAATACATTACAAGTTCTCAATAATGAATACAATGAGATCTCCCATACATGTGGGATAAATACATAGTACAAATAATATCAAAATTACAAAATGAATATCAGGTACAAGCTCCATCTGAAGAATACTGTGAAGAACGAACGTTGATGGGGAACCCAACGGGTGCAGAGCATGTTCCACCCAACCATGTGGGTTATAAATAACCCACCCCCCATGCTCAAAGGTGACAAGGAAGTAATCACGACCATGAATGCCATAAGACAACTACAATAACGAATAACATAGTACAATAACTCCAAAAGTAACATCAAACAATACATAAATCATAAACGCAAACAACAAGGACCACTCAATATAACTAAAGAGCCATAAAACACATCATAAATAACCAAGGTAATAACCATTAACCACATGCCAAGTAAACCAAAGAAAAAATCATAATACACTTCCAAAGACAACCAAGAAAACAAGGAATAAGGGCATCTAGTGGAGAGTGTCATCGCATAGCCTACATGGGTTATCCTGGCCCTTCCTCCAACATGAGGAGTTGGCCCCCATCTATGGTTATCATGTGCCTTCCTCCTACTTGAGGCATCGGCCCCATAGGGTGGCTCATGCGAAGCCATTAACCTCTCCTGAGGACAAGGATACGACTTTGCCGACCATAGCCTTCTCAGTCTACCATTAGTCTGCGATAGCCCTAATGCATAGATGAGGTATCCAAGATTATCTTATATGTTTTTACTACCCATCCCCTAAGTTCTATTATTAGGTTTTCACTTGCTAATCTACTCTTACGTGGGTTATCCTAAGCCCTTCCTCCTTTTGAGGCGCTGACCCCCACGAAGAGCCACTCTCCCTAAGACCCCAAAACATAACAAGAGCAAGCAAGAGTTGCACTATAAAGAACAAAACATTAAGTATCGAACAATGACATGTGAGGCATTACCCATCTCACTAAAATACATAATTAGAGTCTCAACAAAACTCATACAACCCTTTCAAAATAAAAATACCAATATTTTGCTACATCAAGAGCACACAAGCGGGGATGAACATCCAACAATATAAACACGCCTTTGGAATTCTAAGGATCACAACATCCAAATAGAAATTTCTAAACCAAACTGGGTTCCCACATCGATACACTAACACAATAAAATAGCAATAAAGGAAATAATCAAATCAATTTTACTAATTTCCACAATTTGATATATTTCATTTACAATTAACCAATGAGACTTATTCCCTCAAATTAATAATCATCACAGCCATAAAATCAAATTTTCAAAACATAAAACAATATATCATTATGTTTATTTATTTTCTATATATGTGTATATATATATGTATATATATGTATATTTAATATATATATAAATATATCATTCAACTAATTTTAATTATTCTATCAAAATTTCTTTTATTTAAAATAAAATATATATAAAAATATATATATATAAATATATATATATAAATATATATACATATATATATACATATATATATATACATATATATACATATATATACATATATATACATATATATACATATATATATATTTATATATATATTAATATTCATAAAAAAAGATAAATACCTAAATCACACCCATTGCCCCCACTACAAGAATTGTCATAGTCCATAGGACTCCTGCACAGTAGTCCATGTGGATTGTTAAAGGCATAGCCAGAGTCCATGGACTCAGCGCCCTTCCAAGTGACTCAGCAATGTGGGAGAGGGGAGGGCACGCCCCAGGTCGTGAACAGGAATTGTGTGCTTTGTACACCTTGCATAATGTTTGTAATATTTTATTTATTTATTATGTGTGTGGTGCACCTAGGGGTTTTCTAGGTGAATGTGCATCACAAGGAGTTATAATGTTGGGGCCACTTTGTTGTATGTAACATTGGGACATAATTGTAAAATGTAATTATTTAATATTGGGGAATAATAATAAAATAATAAAGTACCCAATATTAAATGTGGGGTCACATGATGTAGTATTTTTGGGCACATGGTTTATGTAATACCACTTGGTGGTTTTGTGGGAGCTTGTTTCTATAAAAGCAACCACATGGGTAGTTGTTTGGGGTTGGATCAAAAGTTGGTCAAGGGTTTGGGTTGCTGCAGGTTAGCAGGTTGAGCTTGTGCATGTGAGGGTTTGAAGCATGGCATGGGATGTGTGGATTCATGCTTGGTCACATGGAATGCATGGATAGCTTGTGCTTCAAAAGTGTTCATGGAGTCTCTGCAGATGTATTGTAATGGTTTTCATTGCTGAATAATACATGGAGTGTGGATGCTTTTGGAGGCTGGGTTTTTCCCTCTTGAGGGTTTTCCCAGGGTATATCTTGTGTCATCTTTGATGGGTATGTTGTCTATTCTCTTGCATGTTGATGTTGAGTATTTTACTTGCATGTTTTAGATTTGGGTTATGTGGAAATTGTCATTCTATGGCTGCATAGTTTCCTTACACGTCCCTCCCTTTGCCCAAATAAACTTTATATATATATATTAATTTTGATTTCATTTAATACACAAAAATAATATGGCGTCCCTGCATGGGTATGGCCACGGGTTCGGCCCAAAATGAAATTCAAACACAGTCTTTTCTCAATCTGAATCGTATCAAAGCATAAGTCAACTATTGTCTCAAGACCCTATGTTAGTCTGAATTGTCAAACATTCTTCCCTAATCGATTATTCAACAAAATCAACACTATCCAATGTTTAATCATATGGAAATCCAAATGAATGAATATTTCAAAGGTTAGGAAACGACGATAGAGACACTAAAAGACTAAATATCATATAAAATTGCAGAGGCGTAATGAAATTCTAGGATTATTACGATACATCACTAGCAATATTAGATTATGATTTCTCTACTAATGTAGCCAAATATTACCTTATTTTCTTGCATAATGTTTGATACCTTCCATTGTTGAGGATCTTGTAATTCCATCCCCTCTTCCCGTTCCTCTTTTTCTCATCCTTATTGTTGGAAATCTCCTGCTGTAGAGGATACTTTTTCTCTTTCCCCTGTATTATTTTCTCTTCTTTCCACCACTTATAGTTTACTTGTGTTTCTAAAAAACCCTCTTCTTGGCAACCATTATTTTAGTTATTTTTGTAGAGCAATCAAGAAGAATATATACAAAAAACAATTGTGTTCTTTCTCATTAATAATTTCCTCTTTTTAAAAGGTTTCACTTCAATCTTTGAGACCTAATCTTGAAAGTCGTAAATAATTTAAAATTTATTTCATGCTTAATATTTATCCCAAATAATATTATTACATAATTCCTATTTTAATTACAAATGAGCATTTTCCCTAAAAATAATTAAATAAGCCATTATAATTGTAATTAAATAATTATTCAAAACAAATAGTATTGCAATAACATTCCATTAAATTCAACATGATTACTCTAAATAACAATGCTTATCCTTTAATTGCATATTGAAACATTTCATTAAACTAAAATTACTCTTTTCTCCTTTCACACTTTTATTTCATTATTTAATTAATTTGACTAAACATTATAAAATTTGCAAACAATAAAACAGTCGGCCTAATTTAATGCTAAATGCATTTACTTGATAAATATTATTTCTAGATGTTCAAAAGAGGTGGTCGTGACCATCCTTCATCTTAAATGTTGTCTTCCACTCATCCCCTTCACGAATTCTGATTTGATGGTAACCACTCTTTCAATAAATCTTTGTAGAATACCTTGCTCCACTCAAACAATCCATTAAATCATCCATTTTGGACAATGGGAATCTATATTTAATAGTAATCTTATTAATAGCAAAAGAGTATATACACATCCTCCATTCACCTCCCTTCTTAGGCACTAATATGGACTAAGACTCTCCCTAATCAAACCTTTGTCCAATAACTCCTGGACTTGTCTATTTATTTCTTCATTCTCTTGTGGTGTCATCCTATATGATGCCTTGTTTGGAAAATTCACGCCTGGAATCAAATCCATGCAGTAACTGACTTCTCTCACTAGTGGCAGTCCATCTAGTAACTCCATCATTATGCTAGCATACTCATCAACCAATTCTTGATTTTCTATTGGCAAATTTTCTTCCTTTTCTGTTGTGAGGTTTTGAGGTGGTCATGCTACCAATGCATAGAAAACATCATCCTTCTTCATATCCTTTAGGAACTACTTTCCTATGACAAAACACAACTTGGAGGTACCTTCTATGTCTTCATCTTTATCCTTCATAGGATTCAAAGTAAATTCCTAACCATCCTTCTTAATGGTATATGTATTATTCTTACCATCATGAGCAACTTGATGGTCAAAATTCCATGGTCTTCCTAGCAAGATATGTCAGGAATCTATTGGCATTACATCACATACTATTTTATCCTTGTATTTACCAATCTAAAAATTAACCAAGCATTGGTCTCATACCACTAATTGATGCTCCTTCTACAACCAGGAAACCTTGTATGGATTGGGATGCTTCATTCTTCTTAGCTCAACTTCCTCACCATTTCATCAAACAATATTGTCTGTGCTGCCACTATCTACAATTACTTTACAACACTCACCCCATGATTTGCATTTGGTTCTGAACAAATTCCTTCTCTATATTGGTTTTTCTTCTACCTTCTTAGGACTTAACAAGATCTTTCTTCTTATCATCAATGATTCTCCATCCTCTAGATCTTCTCCATGCTTTGAAGTTTCCACCATTTCATCTTCAGCTTGGGCCACATGCACTCAGGCCTCTTTTCCTTTTCCTCCACCTTGAACTTGTGGGCATTGAAAAGACTTGTGCCTGATCTCTCCACATTTGTAACATGTAACAATGAATCCTCTATCTCTTCCTCTTCCAAAATTACCTCTACCTTGAGATGACCCCCCTTTTCCACAAAAATATCCTTACCTCCCATGTCTTGATAGGTACCTTCTCCATCATGTTTGGTAGAATATCCTCTTCCACCATTGCTCTATCTTAGGCCACGGGCATTTATTCCTCTACCCTTGTTATTGCTTTGTTTTTTTTCTGTTTAGTTTCTTCTCAGCTTTCAAGGCACATTGGTAAGCCTTTTCCATGTTCTGTAACTTGAGTAAACTTATTTCATCTTGAATGGACACTCGTAGACCATTTAGATATCTTGCAACTTGCTCAACCTCATCTTTAGTATGGTTTGCTTGAAAAATCAATCAATAGAACTCTTTACTGTACTCCTTGAAACTGGACTCTCTTTGCTTCAAGTTCTATAATTTCCTAAATAGACTTATCTGATAGTCTATAGGCATGAACTTTTCTTTTAGTTTGTTCACCATGCAATCCCATGATTTTATCTTCTCCTTACCTCTCCTTTGTCTATCGGACTGCAAATGATCCCACCATAGGGATGCATTCCCCTTCAACTTTGTGTAGGCATATTTCACCTTCTTGTCATCTTCAGTACCTTCAAATTTGAAGTACTTCTAAATCTTAGTAATCCAATCCAAAAATTCATTAGAATTCAAGTTCCCTTTGTACTCAAGAGGGTCAAAATAGGGTCTGGTATTTATTCCAATTAGGGCTCAAATGAACCTCTCTTCTCCTCGATCAAGTTTTGGTTGTTCTCCTTCAACTTTGACTTGTTCTTCCTCTTCTTCATCACTCACATCATTGACATGATGACCTCTTCATTGTGCATTCTTGACAGCCTCTAATTTGGCCGCAATCCCTCTCAACATATCTATTAGGACAAGGTCTGCTTCTCTACGCACCCCTCGTCCTTTTCAACACCCTCTTTATGTCATCTTATGCAAGCCCTCTATAGCTACTAGTTTCCTTCTCGCTCACTTACGTACAACAAATTTTCTATAGGAATTTATAATTGCTTGACACCCTGTCAGGGGAAAACCTCGCTCTGATACCACTTGGTGTAGTTGAGATCGGATGACCTTATTAGGCTATCATAATCTCCCAACCAACATAGATTATAACACAACACAAATTGACAAAACTATCCTCCTTTTATTTATTTGGAGAGGGTTTTTCACATCAATCACATAAGTTAGACATTGTCATCAGACGCAAACAATCATCTAAATCTCAACAAGTCATGAATCAACAAGAAAAACTATTCAACTAGTCTTCAAGTCAAATCAACCAATTGCCTAAATCAAACATTAAATCAATCACTTGTATTATACAAGATGTGTCCTTCCTGAAACCATACATTATCATTATATTAACTCTGTCATTTGCCTTATACAGGTGGTTACATGATCAAAACCAGACTTGACGTCTTATACAACATGTTTCCTCTCTTGAAACTAGGCATTGTCAATCAATCAACCCATTAATCCATTAGTCAATCAAACATCAATAAACAAACATTGGAAAACAATCTCAATGACTGTTGAATTTTCTGGTATAATTTGTCTTATCTTATTGATTTGTCTTTTGGCTCATGTTACTAGCTACCTTGAGGATGTCCCACGAAGGATTTAGAGGAGTGAGGATTTCTTGTGACTCATCTTTTCTTTGATTGTTTTCTTTGGATTGTTTTAGAAAAAAGATTGGTGCAACTATGGTCCTAGTATGATTCATGGCATTCCTTGTTTGTTGACTATATGTTTTTGCAAGTGGATAACTTTGCACACTTTGATCTATGTTATACCATGGTGTTTATTGTTCAATTGTCATATTTTTGATTCCCAATGATGATTAAATACAAAGCTAAGCATAGTAAAATATTAATCTTTCATTGTCTCCTCTAATTACATGCTAACATTCATGTCCTCCATGCTAACATTTCTTTTGGTCCCACCATGATGGTTTCCTATGACACACAAAAATATATATCATGCATACATTATCATCTTAGAGCATCATAAGCATCATCATACATGCATACTAGTCATCCATATTGCATTGGAAAATACAAAAAAATATAGATAGCATATATGCATTTCACATAGGCATTTAACCTCATAATCACCTCATGTCATCCTACATCCATATAGCATATGCATATCCATAAATCATCATACACTACATAACACATCATATTTAGCATACCATTACATCCACATCATTTCATAATCATAACCTATTATCATACATAACATTGCATCACAGGGCATATACATTGCATGTGCATCATATAGAAAGAAATCATACATAACATTGCATCCATAATCCACAAAAAACATTACATAACATTGCACACATAATTCAAAGTCCCTGATAGCATAACATCATACCATAAATTGTAAGAACTTATGAAAAGCAACAATATGATCAAGAGACCAAGCATAGCACAAAAGAGAGAGAATATGAGAGAATATGAAGATTGTATTCTCAATATGCATGAAGATCGTAATACATGCAGAAGTTCTCAATTACAGAGAAATTATGTGTTCTATAGAACACTACTCCCTACTCTTCGTGCTCCACCCTACTCTACACTACTCAAGCCAATAATATATATACTGCAGCCTTCATCATGTCATCCTTGACGTTCATCTCTCCTCATGTCGTAGAATCACAATGTCATTACCTCGTTATCAGTAGCTTCACCAAATCAACCAATGAATATGTTTTCCACAACAATGATGTGGAATACCTTGAATATCGCTTCACCAGGTGTCATGACTGAACTCGCCATCCACCACCACTAACCATCTTCGTTTATCTTCCACCATCGGAATACCACCAAGATCTCAGCTCATCTCCCTTCGTAACCACACTTCACTTTTCTTTGTTGATCGGTAATTTAGACATATTCCTAAAAACACCTCCAACCTTAAAGCACAATCTTCATAAGTTCATCAAACTAGACAAAGCACTGTCATTGCTATAGGGTGGGGAGTTAGAGAAACATAGCAAAACATTGCTCGAGTTAGACCACAAGCCATAAACACCACCAGAGCTATACTTAGTCAAAAGCCTTGAAGTAGTAATTTAGAGAAACTTAGAAAAATGTCACCCAAGATATGACAACCAAATTTTACAAAATGTCTCGCCAATGAGACATGCACGATCTTATTTGATCAATAATCACATAAATGAAGATGCAGGATTGTTCTTTACCCTGGATGCTCCTACATCAATCAATCTCCTCTAATATGCTCTCCATGTATCCAAACATGTAACTACACATCCCATTCCATGCTTCACATATGCAATCATAAGAGAAACTCATTATAGTGGCAACCCACTCACCCAACCAACCTTTGCAACTAAACATGTGCTTGATTTTATAGATTCAATATTAGAAAAATACATCAAAGTTGTAAGATAGAATAATGTGCCTCAAAACCATGAGTATTCATAACCATTGACCCCTCATATACTTTTTGATACTAATTTTTCACAAATAATAATTAAATCTTCTATTTATTTTACACATGAAAATAACTAACCCAATGTTACATACAAATTCAAAGGTGAACCCAAATAAATATTTAAGGTAGCTAAACACATCACATAGATGCACTACTAATAAATATTTATTTTACACAATTAAAATATTTTATTCTCATGCAATTTGTACAACAACCTTTTCTTAACATATAGGGTTGTCACAAATGAAAAAATGGACTATTCACTTATCTTTTGAGTTTCCTAAACCAATTTGTGTAGGTTTATCACCATTTTCACCTAGGTTATCAATATCATAGGAAATTTGTCATTATATCCTTGTGTTTCATTGACCCATGATGAAGATTATAAGATTCAAGGAGGTGAAAAGGTTGTCCTTAACTAATTTATTTAAGCTAAATTGAATGTTAGTTTATTTTTTAACTATCTCACATTGGTTAATACATGTCTCATATATAGTAATTATACACATCAAATCACATGGAAATCTAATATCAATTTATATAAATATTAAATAGGATAAATTATATAATCATAATTTAACACCATATATATAATGTAAAAATTCAAATACATAATTCCATGGTAATGTCATATAATGTATACATTATATCATGAATACAATCAATATATAAATAGTCATATAGGAATATAATGTTATACATTAAAAAACCAAATATGTATGTAAAATAAAGAGATATAGGAGCATAATGTTATATGATGGTGAAAATAGTGTATGTACAAAAAAATCATATAGACATACAAAAAAGTGTCATAACATAGTTATTCCTATAGGCTAGGATGGAAGAGTTAAAAACTATTTTTCTATCAAGAAGATGGAGAGTCGATCGATGGCTATTTATTTTGAATTGATTGATTGGATTTCACATATAATTTTTTTTGAAAGACCACTTATTAATATAATAAAAAATATAAATAACAATGGGTATGTGCAAGATTATCATGTAAAAAATAGGCCCTTAAGTGGCGAAAAATTTAGAAAAATCAGAGTTAGGCAACTTGAATAAAAATTTGAATAAGTTATCTATATTATTTCAAAAATATGTATGAATAAAATATGTCGAAAATTGAATATAGTTTCTAAACTACTAGGTTTATTTAAAAAAAAAAATCTATTTGGTGAAAATTTGAAATTTCAATGTTGTAGTGGTATTTGTTAATTACAATCTACCTCAACTAAAATAGCAAGCTCATGTATAAATTATTGTTCCAAATGTAGATAAAAAATTTCAACTTTCAACTTAGTAATAGTAGTGAGAATAGTAGTATGAATGGGCACATCAAAAATAAAAAATTTACCATATTTGACCATTTGAGGATTCAAATGAGGCATGTTCGCGAAAATGAGGATCTAAGTTAGACCTTGACATGTAAATAATTCACAAAACCCTGAAGGCCAAGTAATATAAAAAAGGACGTCATATTTGATATAAAATTTGAAAAATTAACGAACTGATCATATTTGAAAATAAATTAGAAAATGAAACTCTAAAGATCAAAATAAGGGTGTAGTAAAAAGAGATCACACAATGAACTCCAAAAATCTAAAGAAAGGTATTATAAATAAAAGCACAAGTAATAAAATCTAACCCCTAATAAGATTTGCAAACATAATATGCAACCTAAAAATTAGTTATGAAAATAATAATAAAAGAAGGATAGGTACCCAATCTCAAAACCCTAGGTAACATATGAAAGTTAGGTTTACCAGAAATGTGTAAAAAATATAACACTTGTACAAATCTAGGCTAATTAAAAAAATAAAATAAATAGATGAATAATAAAAGAAGGATAGGTCCCCAATCTCAAAACCCTAGGTAATATATGAAAGTTAGGTTTACTAGAAATGTGTAAAAAATATAACACTTGTACAAATCTAGGCTAATTAAAAAAATAAAATAAATAGATGAATAATAAGCCTATATATAGAGAGCTAGAATTAATACTAAATTTAAATGTAAACCTTAAATAAATTAAATACAATGCTTAGCTATATTTCAGAGAAAGGAAAACGATGTTGAAGATGGTAGAAATTGATTCATCACTACGTTGGAATTTTAGGACTTGGTTAGACGAATGCCTCAAAATCTATAAATTAATTGTGCTCTACTTTGATTTATTTTTGCGCCTACGAAATTAACCTCTATGTATGTAGAAGTGAATTAGCATGCATAACTAATCTTGTACCCACATAAATGATTTGGATGAAATTTGATAACTAAAATTCAATTGCCTCTATGTTTGTGCTCTAATTCTAAGGAGTGGATTTTACAAATATTATTTAGGAAGTTACTAAGGAAGAGTCATATTCTCCTCAGTCAATCCTTAGGAAGGTTGATTCAAAAAATTTAGAACAATGATTAAAGATAGCAAACAAGCCACAAGTAATGTAATGTGCTCCTAGGATGATGCAATGTGATATAATAATCCTACTATGATACTTTAACATGATTATTTTTCCATCTCCTTTGGCATGGCATAGGTTAATCCAACATTATTTCAATTGAACTAATGAATTTCTAAGTATGCCAACATAACACACAAATCAACACAAATGTGCATTAGGTTGGCCCATGAAAGAAAGTAGAAGAGAGTTGACATGGTTCAAATTTAAAATTTTAATTTTAATTTTTGAGTTTCAGATCCATGATTAAAAAATGACCTTGATCAACTTCACACACACAAATCTTATCTAAGGGGTGAAATTTTAGAATGGTATCCCTTTTATAAAGGAAATGGACAACACAAGTCAAACATTTTAACTTGTAGCACCTAAAAGCAACTTTTGAATTTTATAATAATGTAAATTTAATGAAATGAAAAAAATGAAAAAAATTAATGGGTTTATGTTTGTATTTTTTTAATATATATTTTAAAATAATGTAAATTTTTCAGTTGAGTTTATGTTTGTACTTTATTTTATTTTAAAAAAAATTTGGATATAGTTTTTTTAATAAAGTTGTCACTATGAATTAATTACTAAAATTAAAGAAAATGACGTTGACTAGCCTCTACTTTTTATACTATTTTTTTTCTCGAAAAAAATAATTTTCCATTTATTAACTTGAAGTTTTAGTACATGGAAGTTTAATTTATTTATTTGTCAATGTTTAAAGTTAGGTGTATTAAAATGTAATAGTTTCAACAACCTCTATTTTACATCCTAGTTATTTGTCATAAATATAAATAAATTAACCCTTTTAACAAGGATTATCTTCTTTAGAGCATGATATATATTACTTTTTGAATTTACAATCAGCTTTATGTTTGAATATAATGACCTTTTATTAATTTTTGTAAATCGCTAAAATTAATTAAGAAAAACTAAATTCAAATTATAGGCTTTGAGATCTATGGAAGGGTATTTTTGGATATTCTAGAAAATGTCTATAATTTGAGAATAGATGGCTCAAAGTTAAGGTTTCTAAAAATGTGTAAAAATAAAGAGGTAAAAGTGTCATATTTGTTGCTAGTTTTTCCCAAAACAAATTCAACCCGAGCTCTGTAATGGAAATACCCTAAATTGTAGTGTAATGAAATTGTGTAATTGTAAAATAGTGAATATATTTTGGAGTCATATTGATGCAAATTATTTTAGGCAAAATTATTTTGTCCAAATTTTTTCAATTAATATAGTTTCAATTAAATGTATTACATTATCCTACAATGAATCAAACATTCACTCTAAAACTTACTAATTAGAAAATCTAGAAATTAAAATTAATTTCTAAAAATAAATGATAGTAGAATTGGAATAGAATCAAATTATTAACCTATTCACGCAAAAACATACTAATCATAAACTTATTATTATTCAAAGTAGGCCCCCTTAAATAAGAAAGTTTACAGTTACACTAGCCCCCCATTTGAAGCCCCACAAGCATATGGTAAGAGTGATAAATAGACTAAAATCATAATAGAGACAAATATATAAATTGAAACCCTAATCACATCAAAAGCTAACTAATTTAAGAGTGAAGGAAGTGGGCATTCCAACGTCTATTTCGTTAGTATTGAAAAATGGTTAGGAGTGTTGGATTATATGTAGGCCTCCATAAAACAACCAAATTGTCTACTTAAAATGATTGATGAACAAGTACCATGTGTTTTGAGTGCATGTACTTCATTTGAGTATGGCGTTTTGTTGTAGGGGTCCCCTTGAAATAGGCAACTACGAATTGACCTTACACTTCTAGGTAGAAATTTAGGGACTATTATAAAACATAATGTTTTTTTTAAGGAATAAAATAAATGCAAACAATAAGCATCTTAGATTTAATCAAGGTTGTTGGATTGGTAAATTGAAGTATTATGTTTTAGAAATATAACACCTTCTATTTTGGATGTTTGGATCATCGATGTTTTCTTTGTAATGTTTATTACTGTTTATCTTTGTGACTTTGGAACTTGTTACTTTTTACCACCATCACGTTAAGCAATATAAACATTATATTTTGATGTGATGTTATTCTATTACGATGTTATCTTTATGGCATGTTTTGGAGTAACTTAGAGATGTTGTTGATTTAACGATGTTTTATGTTGTTGATGATGTTATTGATGTTAGATGCGTTAGTTAGTGATATTGTATTGGTGAAGGGGACATGATTGTATCACTGGCTTGTGAGTGCCCTACAATTCTGAGATTTCCTCTTCCGCGGTGTGTTCGATCATTTTATATATATATATGCATGTTCGATGTACTCTCTTTATTAGCGGTTGTAATTTTTAGCATTGACTCCACTTGGTTCCGAGGTTTGAGCATGTCGGTGACCAATATTGAGTGATTGGGAGATAGTAGCTGGGTTTTCTCCGTTGCCAAGTGCGTCACCCTAATCATGGTGTGTTGTCGGGGTTGTCATCGGTTTTAGTTGTTTTAATTTGGTCCATTTCACCTTGAGTATTTATTTAATTTTAAATTATAAAGGTTATTAAATAGCTTGCGTAGTTAAATTTATGTTTAAATGTATTTAGTTGCAATGTTGAAACGTTATTTTTTTTATTGATTGATTTGATTTAATTAATAAAATTAGATTGAGTTTATTGATTAATTAGATTAATGGTGATATATTAAATGAGATAGTTGTTTTGGCATTATTGTATATAAAGATTTAATTAAAATAAGAGTAAAAATCATGTTTGGATAGTTAGAGTTAAATTAAAATAAATAAATAAATAAAAAATGAAAGTGTGTTTTTAATTTCACTTTTGAAAATTATTGATAAAGTAAATTCTTGGCAAAATTTGTATTCTTTTGTTTTAATGAATTTTCAAAAATGCATGAGATTTGAATTAGAAATTCGAAATTTATTTTAAAGTTAAAAAAATTGGAAATATCTCCAAATTGTTCAATAAATTTAGTTGGTGGGGATATTTTAGGGGTTTGACCAATTTGGGGAAACTCTTTTTAGAGCATTTGCTATTTTCATTTTGGTTTAATTTTGCGGAAATGGTGGAAGAAAAAAGAGAACAAGGATTTGGCATTTGTTCTTGGAATCTTGAAGAAGCAAGGGGATTTCTTGGTGGGCTAGAAAGATATCTAAAAGCACCATTTGAATCCTTCTATTTGTGGAGAAAAAACCAGGTTCCTCCTTCATTTCTGTTTTTCTTTTTGGAAATAAGTTTCAAATTTTCATTATGCTGTTGGTAAAATCTTTAAAAATATTGTTTAGTTGAATGTAAACTCATGGGAATTTGTTTTTAAGCTGGCAATAGAATTTGTAAGGGATCAAATGAAGAGTTTAAACTTCCCTGTTCATTTTCAGGAAAACCCAGAATTATTTACCATGCTATTGTGTTCAAAATCTTTCTTCTTAGTTTTCTCCTCATGAAAATTTGCCCAATCTGTGTATAAAATGGAAAAATATAAATATATATATGTATATAGGAAGTATATATATATATATATATGCATATACTGTTTATGATTGGAAATTAATTTTCTTTCTGTGAAAACACTCTCTGAATTTTTTTAAAATAAAATAAACATGAAGAAAATAAAATTCTGTCATGTTCTGTTCTGGTCTTTTTCTTCTTGTAGCAGGGGAGTAGTTTTTTTTAGTTTTTAAATTAAAATAAAATTTTTATATCATGTGGCTGGGCGCTGCCCA
>VDFB02158779.1:0-65745 GCA_007258455.2 Sequoia sempervirens | reverse complement strand
TATGAATTGTTAGTAGCCCATGCTCCTCCTCCACAACAGCAACAAGCACTAATGCCACCATCAAATCCTACAATCCAGCCACCCAAGTATCAAATACCTGCCCAACCTACACCTAACCCTAACACTAAGCATGTTCAATAGGCTTATACTAATGAAGTTATGCAGTACCCCACTTATGGGGTAGAGGTGAGTGATGCACACCTTAGATCAAGAAAATAACTTGTTGGACCCTCATCCCCCCAAATTATAGAAATGGAGGATGAGGACCTTGTATTTGAGGCTTCTAATAAACCACCTTTGGATACTAAACAAAATCAGGTACACCAAACTACCTCAAATCCCAAGCCACCTTTTCGTGAATGCCTAACTCTGCAAAAGAATCACACATAGGCTGAGACAAACCTTTTAGGGAAATTGCAAGATGTTAACATCAAAATCCCACTTATCCAAGCTATAAAAGACATTCCTATTTATACCAAAATAGTAAGGGATCTATGTCTTAAGAAACCAGGTCACAAAAGGAAAGATCCACAAATAATTCATGTTTTGGGGAATCTTGCAGATATCATGCTAGGGAACATTATAGTCCCTAAGTATATCGATCTTGGTAGCCCAGTTGTGGACATTAAGATCAATGGAACCCTCATTAAGAAAACTTTGATAGACTTGGGGTGCAGCCATCAATGTTATGACAAAAGAAACAATACAGTTGCTTCAGTTGATCAACCTTAGGCCCACGCAAATTGTCTTTCAATTAGCTAATAGGTCCACTGTTAAGCCTGAAGGAGTCATTGAAGACCTAGTTATTGTATTGGATTTCTGGGAATACCCTGCAGATTTCTTAGTATTGCAACCCAAAGTCAATCTTGCAGGTTACTCACTTATCTTAGGCAAACCTTGGTTGGCAACAACTGATGCATTTATAGGCTGCAAATCTAGTAAAATGATAATATCTAATGGGACAATCACAAAGAACTTGGTTCTTTATCCACCTACCCAACCATATGTAGACCTTGAGCATTCTATTTAGATAAGTTTGGGTGAGGAGGAAGAAGATAATTATTCTCTTTAGACATTGATGACTATGGAGCACAACCCCTTATTGGATGACCAAGATGAAGATGAGCTCATTGCCCATATAATCCAAAATGACTATGGCAGGAGCCCGCATCAACAAGATTGTCTCATATGCCTACAAGACCCCTTGCAAAGTATTGTACCTACCGATTCTACATAAGAGATGTCACAACTGTTTCATTCATTACTCCCTCAATAATGTTTACCTATTTTACCAAGCCTTGATCTCTCATCAGTTCAAGATTTATCAAAGGAGTTGGAAATTATGCTAGGGAGGATGTTAAACATCCATAATGCCTTGACTGAGGAACAACATAATTCTCTACAATCAGTGTTGCAGGCACACTCAACAATATATGCATGGGATTACCATGATATGAGGGGCATTGATCCTAATCTATGCATGCACATGATTTATATTAATGATGGCCACAGACCTATCAAACAGCCAAAAAGACACATGAATCTAGCTCTAAGAGACATAGTGAAAGTTGAATTGCAAGAGCTTTTAGATGCAGGTTTTATATACCCTATTTCAGATAGTGAATGGGTTTCACCATTGGTCATAGTTCCCAAGAAAGGTGGGAAATGGAGAGTCTATGTTGATTACAGGGAATTAAATGTTGTCACAGGGATAAATCACTTTCCACTACCATTTATTGATCAAGTTCTTGATTCTTTGGCATGAAAAAAATATTTCTCATTTTTTGATGGTCTCAGTGGTTATAACTAGATAAAAATTGCACCAGAAGGCCAAGATAAGACCACATTTACCTACCCCTAGGGAACTTATGCATACTCTATCCTACCTTTTGGATTATGCAATGCTCCAGCTACTTTTCAAAGGGTAGTCCTTAGCATATTTTCTGATTTTGTACATAATTGCATGGAGATATACATGGACGACTTCATCACTTATGGTGAAAGTTATGAGGAAGCTCTCAGTAACCTAGAGAAAGTATTAAAAAGGTGTAAGGAACACAATCTATCACTCAACAATGAGAAGTGTTTCATGATGATGACACAAGGAATTGTGTTAGGACTCTTTATATCTAGTGAAGGTATACATGTTGACCCAAAGAAGATTGAAATTATATCTACCCTACCTATACCATAGAAACAAACAAATGTCAGGAGCCTTCTTGAACATGCAAGTTATTATAGGTGGTTCATCCAATATTTTAGCAAAATTGTTGCTCCTTTGTTTATTCCGTTGACAAAGGATAGTGAGTTTGAATGGACTGAAGCCTGCTAGAGTTCATTTGAGAAATTAAAATTAGCTTTAACACATGCACCAATTCTAAGAGGTCCAAATTGGATGTTTCCATTTCACATACACACTAATGCATCAGACTTTTCTATTGGAGAAATTCTAGGACAAAAGGATGGGAATAAGGAGTATGCAATATATTATATCAGCAAAAACCTACAAGGAGCAGAGTTAAACTATACTGTGACAAAAAGAAATGCTTGTAGTTTTCTACACCATTAATAAATTCATACACTATATAACTGGCTATCAAGTGTTCATACATACAGATCACACAACTATTAGGTACTTGATGAATAAACTAGTAGTGGGTGGAAGACTTGTAAGATGGTTGTTTTTATTGCAAGAATTTGACATAACAATAATTGACAAACCAAGCAAAGCTAACATGGTTGTTGATTTCCTGTCTAGATTGCTTGCCCAATCAATAGAAGGGGTGGTTGATGATTCTTTTCCTAATGAGAATCTATTTGCTCTTAATGTACACACTCCATGGTTTGTTGACATAGCTAACTACTTGGTTACAAGGCAGATTCTAGGTTACTTAAATTGTCCAAGAGAGAAAATATAGTTCACAAATGCTTTCCGTATTCTTGGATTTATAGATTCGTATTTTACACTAGGCTAGATGACATTATGAGGAGATGTATCAGGGAGGATGAAGTGTTTAAAATATTGAAAGCATGCCATGATGAACCTTGTGGTGGACATTTTGTAACCAAGAGAACAACCTTCAAAATCCTTACAATAGGATATTGTTGGCCAACCCTACATAAAGACTTTGTTAAGTATACTAGAAGTTGTGACTGATGCCAAAGAATAGGCAGACCCACATGAAGTGATGAAATTTCTTTACAACCCTAGCTAGCACTAGCTCATTTTGATAAATGGGGGCTAGATTTTATTGAACCTATCTCTCCCAATTCAAATAACAAGGAATATATATTAGTGTGCATTAACTACTTAACCAAATGGGTAGAGGTAAAAGCATTGCAGTTTACTAGCGATGGCAATGTAGCAAAATTTTTGAATGAGGGTATCTTCACTAGATATGGTGTACCCAACGAGATAGTGACTGACCAAGGACCACAATTTACATCATAATTAATTGCCAAATTGATAGAAGAGTATCAGATTAGACACAATAAATCTACCCCATACCATCCTCAAGCTAATGGTCAAGTAGAGGTCAGCAATAGGGAGATTGAAAAATATATTGATAAAAATAGTGCAACTTCATAGGAGAGATTGGGTATCCATATTACCAAAAGTTGTTTGGTCATATAGGACCACATGGAAGACAACTATAGGTTTTACCCCTTATGAACTGGTTTATGGAAAAACAACAATATTGCCAATTGAATTTCAATATAAAACACTGAGGACAACAATAGACTTGGGCATGGATTTAATAGAGGCACAAAAAGAAATATTGCATTCTTTGAATGGGTTGGATGAGATAAGGATGGAAGTAGTCCATCATACAAAAGTGATACAACAACAACGAATGAGATGGCATGATTAGTACATAAAGGAAAAGGAATTTGTTGAAGGTAATTGGGATCTATTATATGATTCAAGGTACAAATATTTTAAGGGTAAATTCCAATCTAGGTGGTTGGGCCCTTATGAGATTAGTAAGGTTTATCCTAATGGAGCAATACAGTTACATACCATTGATGAAGTGTGGTTTTTAATTCTTGTTAATGGACACAAATTGAAGTTATACAAGAAACCAATGCAACATGATGACTTCATATTTTCATTAATTCAGTAATTTGGTGCTCACAGTGAACTTGAAATAGAAACTGATTCACAAAGTCCTTCATCAGTAATATCAGATATACCCAACATGTTTATTGATTTAGTGGTTGAGTTACACAACTCAACCCCTGAAATCACTCAGGCATAATTTATCTTGTTTTAAACATCGCATGCACACACTGCACGATTGTAATGATACTCAAAATATCTTGAAAAGGGACATGTTAACAATATTCATAGGGGACCTGATGTTGTAGGGATCTATAGATTCACATTGCCCACACTTTGATCGAGACCTAACACTACAAGCACCCACAACAATGTTCGATGACTAAAGGACTATTCAACTCATTTGGCGCCATATTTATTGAAAGGTTATATGCATTCACTTCCAAAATATCCCCATATTTCATCCATCATTTCATGCCACGTATCACAACATAGTTGCTTTATTGCCACGTTCATTTCAAATCTTTGATGCTTTCAAATCACCAGCTCACATCTATTTAACCGTATCTACTCGTCATCCAAGATACTCATTACCTTGTAGTTAATATAATTCCAATCAAATCAATAACCACATATGTTCTTTCAGTTCTCACGCACCACCAATGGTTATTTTTGTACGACCATACTTGAGGTATACTATTTTGATTATTCAAGCTTCTTTAAACTTTTTATGCACTTTTCATTTAATTTCCATACATGTGAAATATTAAATTATTCATTTCCATCAACTCACATTTCTACCACATACAAATCACCACCATGAAGTGAGGTCACTTCACTCATTAAGTTGGGGGAGGTTACACTCAATCTATCTTTTCGCTAGACTTTTTGAATTTTCCACCCTAAACTAAATTTAATAAAAATCATGACATGCAAAGCCTTGAGTTATATTTTATTTTTATTACTATTTCCACCCACTGCCATTTTTGCAATTCCTAAAACTTGAAACCCTGCAAAATTTGCAATAACCTTAGCTTGGTTTCTATTAGAGTTAAATTTGAAGAAGGATTTGTAGTTATAGTGTGGAGTGGTAGTAAGAATATGTATGGAAATTGAGGTTTTGAAGTCATGAGAGAAGTTGAAGGTGGTAAGTAGAAGTTGAGTTGAATCTTCAGAGTTAAAATTTGGTATACTGAGCAATGAAGGGAACTAAGATGGGAGGAGATGTCATAAGGAGAGAGTTGACGACTCATCAACAGATTTTCGAGGACACAATTGTCCTTCCTATATTCACAAGGGTTGGATGGCTTGAATATTTTTTGAAGTTAACAGAGTATAGTGATGATTTAACAAGAAGGTTTGTACAAACTCTCTAGTATGATGAAACCATGGTAAAATGACTTTCTATGGATGTTTCAGAGACCGCCATTACTCAAGTGACCGGATTGCCAAGGACAGGAGCAGAATTTCCAGCTCGGCCCAATGCAGTCATAGCTCGGGAGGAATTATGTGAAAGAGGAGAGCAATTAGATTCCTCATCACAAGGTACGAAAAGAATGTCTCCTCACTAGTTGTGGGGAAGGTGTGCCTCTTATATTGTTAGATATATTACATGTGATGGTAGAAAAAATCTTTTATATACTATCCATTTTAAGTTGTTATCTTAGGCATAACAGGATAGTCAATGTACCTAATTTCTTATACCACTTGTTGAAGAGAATGGCTTCGAAATACTAGAGAAGGAAATATGATACTTCCATCTCTCACCATTGCTTAGTTACCCTGCTGATAAAAAGAAGCCTAAGAATTCAGTACCCCCAAGTCAGGTGGGGAGATTTTAGAGCTGAAGAATGTAATGATATCAATAGTTTGTAGGTAGTACCTGGGGATATAGGAAATCAAAATGAACCTCAAAATGAGTTGAAAGATGAAAACCCTCATAATTCGCCTATGGCCTCACCTACTTGTAGCCAAAGCGAGCATGAAAAACCTAAAGAGCCAGAGTTTGTGCCATCTAAAAGTGAGGAGTTACCTTCCTCTTCTAAGTCACAGAAGTTTAAAAGTAGGAGTGGTGTATCCACCACTTCCACACCCTCTAAACTAGAGGAAGAGGACACAAAAGGGAAGAGGGTTGCTTGAACACAAAAAAGGAAAATGCCCTAAGCAAGAAGAAGGGTATTAAAAAAGGGAAGCATATAGTTAAAACAAAAATGCTTACACCTAGATGTTCTGGTAGGCTCAAACAACAAAATGCTGCAAGGGAAGGTATAGGGGAACCTAAAGGAGAGGAGGAGAGTAGAGAACAATCCCAGGGAAATCAACATCAACAGAAAAATGCCATGGTTGTAGAGACTGGTCCTGAACTAGGAGGGGATTCCCTTGGTGACATGAATGCAACTGTGAAAAAGAGAAGATATATAATAATGACTTTTTGATTCTGAATTAGAGGACCCATTGCAAATAAATTGAGGATAAAAGCTCCAGATAGTCCTATACATGGAAGTTATGAAGGAGGAAATGAGCAGTTTAAGGATAGAGAAGAGGTTTACCTTAAAGAAAGAAATGTGAGACAAGAACTCCAGGAAGCACTAGAAAGAATTAAACACCTAGAGGAGTTGATGAAAAATTATGAGCAAAAAGATAAAGAAAGAGAAGTGAAGATGTAGGAAATGGAGGAAAAACTATAGTTGTATGGTCATGGTGTTAAGTTAGATTTACTGGCACAATTGGTTGTCACTAAGACATGGAATAGAGAATTGGATATTCCAAGTGAGAGATCCCCTCCTCTTAAAAATCCTGGATATCACACAACTTTTTCTCTAGGCTACCAATTGTGGAGTATAACTAATGAGTTTTCAAAGGAAAAATAAAAGTGGAAAAAGGAAAAGGAAGGATATATAAAAGAACTAGAAAAGAAAGAAATGGAATTGAATAAGTCAACAATCCGATTGGAAGAAGTTGCAGATAAGGTTGCACAAGTTGTTAAGTGCAAGCCTCCACCTAGGACTTATGCACTATTTCTGCAAGAAAGGTTCTTGTATTTTCAGTTTAATAGATTAATTAGCAAACAATATATTGCCATGAGTCAACCATATGAGTTTCTTAAAAAAATTAAAGCTTCCACACTTGAAGACTAGGATCAATTATGTGAATTTTATTTGCATAATTATGTGATTCTTGATGAAATAAAATTGAATCCCTTAATGTTTGTGGGGGATCTTTAAGTTCGAGTGCTTATCTCTTAGTATAGGAATGAACAACTTAGAGGAGAAATTATGGAAAAATATGATGAAAAAGAGAAATCTATTGCACTTTGAGTAAGAAGAGAGGCTAAGGATTCTAAAACAATTATTGGTGAGTGGATGAGACTTCTTGGGCATAAAGGAGTTGGTAAGACAATAATGAAACTTTGGAAGGAAGACTATGAGAGAATGAAAGTGTTGGTTGTAGGTATTTTACAACAGTGTTATAAGTATGTGCAACACCGATGGAATGAACTAACCCCTGAATTGCAGAAAAAGGAGCCACATTTTATATACAATTTTACTGCTATGCTCTAGACGGTGCAAAAATATATGGCAGTTGGTATCAGCAAGGGAATTCACTGGATACCTCTCACATTTCAACCACCTATTCTCCTTTGTCCAATTCCATAGTGGACTAGGGATAAAAGTGAAGAATGTGAGAGGGAGGGGAATATTAGGATGAGACAACTTTCAACATACCAAGGTTTTCATCTATAGCAGGATCAAGGTGATAGTACAGTCATGGACCTAAGGCAGATTTCTCTCCAGTATAATCAAGACCCTTAGTATTTTGCTTGGGGACAAGAAAAAAGTTAAGTTGCGGGGAAATGATAGGTCTAGATATTAGCTTGTTTCTATTAGTTTTGTGTAGACTTTAAGATACTTTTTAACACACTTTCTAAACAATATTCTATATCATATTATCCTTTTTGTATCCATTATGCAGACCTAAACTCGAAAACATGGTGATGGAATTATGGTTTAATATATTAATATTAAATGGTTTATATGAATATGTGTATGGAAATGCTAATAGAATTCCATGTTTAATTATGATGGTTATCATTGTGTATGTATTTTGTGAAATTAACTTTTTTGCAGCTAAAGGATGAACCATGATGTACAACAGTTGCAAGATGAACTCATAGCAAAAGTGTTGTTGAATGCTGAAATAGGGGAAATTATAGAAACAATCGAACACTTGAAGACACTTAGTGAAGATAGAATGCACGTTATTACAATCAGTTAATAAACGTTGAAAAAGAGGTCTTTCTTGTATGAGGCTTTGACAGATGGGCGTATGGTTGCATACATTCTATTTTGAAAGAGTTCTAGTTTCAATAGGATTCTTCTTTTTTTTTAGTTATAGGTTGAATAATTCCAAAGTCTTAATTCTACGTTCTAAAATATTTGAAAGTGGAATTAATGATTGTGGTTAAAGTTGTTGCTTTCAATAAAGACTCCCTCAATTTGTATATAACTATTGGTTGAGTTTGTAGTTTAGTTGGTTTTTTCGCAGTTTTATGTTATCTGTTACTCTTAGTTTGAAAAATGAATCTTCAAAATGATTGAGTATGATTTGTGCAAGAATATTTTTTAATCTTTCACTTTATGCAATAAAGGGAGATCAATTCATGGAATGCATGAAATCTAGTAGTTAGATTGAGTTTAGTTAAAGTGGGAACAGTTACTTGAGCAGGCCACTCAAGGTATTGTTCTCCACTTCGCCTTTTTTAGTTGTCTATTTCTATTAATAGATGTTATTAGTTTATTATTCATAAATCATACGTAAGTTAAATGAAATTTCATTTCTTGTTATTATGAATGATACTTAGGAACATGCATGTAACAATTATTGGTACTACTTTAGAGGATAGTCCAATTGAGTTAGTAGTTTTTATTAAGTTTCTAGTAAATGCAGTTTCATTTCATTAACAAAAGTTCAATCATAGCCTCTGTTGTAGGTACCCGTAGCAACTAGTTTCAGTTTACATTTTTACTATTTTACAGTTTTATTCATTTATAGCAATTAGAATAAATTTAATAAGATAGTCTAGGTAGTTTAAGTCCATGAAGGCATATACAATGTTGCACCATCATAAGCTTACGCACCTTGGTTGATGATTTAATGTAGTCTTAAGTAGTGTCAAGTGGACTATTTAGTTGTTTGACCCTCTGAATTGAGTGGAATTCACCAAGTTTACAAAACATTAGCTTAGACTTTACACATACTATGACCCATAGGGGGTTGATTATCAACACTATTAGAAAGAGAGTTAGAAAACCCAAGATCCATGATGAATGGTGTATCATGGGATGACATGAGTCTCGAACTACATCTCACGATAGTATTGCTAATAGGACACCAAGTTGTAAAGCTCATACAAGTTTAAAAAACTTAATGCCAACCCAAAATGGAAAGAGGGTTAAAATGCAATGCAATGACCTAAAATATAATGTGTAAATATAATTTTCACATCCTAAGCAAGGTAATTTTCTGATTACACTATGCACAAATCTAAAAATGAAGTCTTGTAAATGTAATTTTGAAATCCCACAATGCATTAAATGTATCAAATTAAGCTAAATATGATGAAATTAATGAAACAAAAACTCAACAAATAGTAACATAAATCTGAAAGCAGCAAACAAAATTACAGAAATGAAGATTTTAATGCTAAAAAAATTAGATTATGGCTTGATTAGGGACTCATTTTCCCTAGGGTGAATGGGTCCTAGATTAGGGTTTTGAAATTGATTTTTATAGATTTTCATGTGTTTTTCAATGGTTTTTAAATTCATGTTTGTTACAACAAGTTCCAATTTCAGCTTTCTGTGAAATGCAAGTGCAAATGATGACAAAATAATAACCTAAAATACCTAGTTTGATATGCATTTTTTGTTTCAATTTTCAAATGCAAGTTAATATGATGTAAATTATATGCAAGATGACAGACTTTTTATATTTTTCAAATTTAAATAATGCAAACAATGCAATCCCAAAATCCTAGATGTAATGCAAAGTTGAATGCAAATTAAACACCCTAAATGATACCTAATTCATGTAAATGAATGTAAGATCTAAATCTAGGATGAAAATGGACTCCAAAATTAGAAAACTACAATGCTCAAAAGGTCAGGTTCACCGTAATGAAACATAGAAAAAGAGGGGGTGTGAATTAAGATGGAATAAAAATGATGAACCCTCTTATTCTTCTATATTTCACTCAATATGTAAGTAATAGTGTGTAAATGAGTAACAAAAATTAAACCTAACTAATATAGCAGTAAAAGGAAATTTGTAAGAGGGTTAAATGTTGTGTACATGTTGCAAAAAGTGCTTTTTCAGACCTCACTAAGGACTCATTCGCCCTATGGCGAATGGGGTTCTGGCTAGGGCTCTAGAAAATCAATTTCTAGGTTCTATTCTTCTCAATTTGCACTCCTAGATTCTAGTCAGGCATTATTGGAAAGCCGAAAATAAATCTTGTAGCTCAATTTCCATGATTTGACAACTTTCTTTGAAACTTTGACAACTTTTACAATTTTTCTCTTCAAATGATCTTCAACCTAAAACCAAACCTTAATTGAAACCTTGAATAATGAATCTACAATCTAGCATTAAGTGGCCTCAATGAATGTAGATCTTGATCACAACACTTGATTAGATATAATTCCTTGAGTATGCTTGATAGATCTTGAATGCTACATCAACACATTAGCTTAACAACATGCATGATGCACTAAATCTTTGACATGATGAAATGACTCTTGATTTCTGCAAAAATCTTCTATAAATCTTCCTTTGAATGCCTAAGGAATGCTCTTGAATGCTCTTAAAGTGCTCTAGCTTGTTCTCATGAAGTCTCACAAAAGTTCTAGGTGAAAACATAATGAAATAACCTTATATTTATACATATCTTATCATTAATTCTCAAAATTCAAATATCACAAGTTGACATTGAATTATAGATTTGAAATCATTAAAATACTGCTAAAAACATATTTCAAGGAGGGGTCCTAGGTCTAAGTGAGGACCCATTTTCCATGTGGCAAATGGGTCCTAGGCCACTCACCTAGGACACACTTCAAACAATGTTAAATGTTATGTGAAAATAGGGTCCTAGGACCTAGTGAGGACCCATTCACCATGTGGCGAATGGGTCTTAGGTCACCTACCTAGGACAAACACCTTCTAAAATTAAGTGTTGTGTAATATCATTTATGAATGCCAAGTTTTATCCCTATAATATGCAATTAATTAAGCTTGGATTTGAATTAAAGGGGCCAATTAAGGCCAATTAACCTCAATTAATTAATAAATCTCTAGATTAGTGTGAAAGTGTAAAGATACACCTTACAACACCCTAAATAAGGAACAATTAAGTCCATTTAATTTAAAATGGCCCTAAACTTAATGTGAATGTGTAAAACACATTACAACATTAAGCTATGACAATATTAAGCTCATTTTTTTACTAATTATTCCAAAATTAAGTAAGGAAAAAAAGGGATACATTTTCTGTTACTACAAGTAGCCATAGAATTTTTTGAGTCCTCTTTATACTTATCAGTCCTTATTCTTTGGATGTAATTCATGAGGTAATTTCAAACACTTAGCATTGGCATGACCATCCACTTTCTAACAACTACAATAGTTATCTATATCCTTTTATTTTGCATAACAATGTTAGTTTTCTTTACCTTTCAGTTGCCTTTAAATTCATGTTCTTTTGCTTGGAAGACTCTCTTTAATTTATCTTCTTCTAAATATCTACACAATATGATTATACATGCTTCATTCAAGTCCTTTAGATAGTGGTAACCACCCTCATTTAAATGTGAGTGTAGAGCCCTTCGAGATACTTCATAAGCACATTCCCATCGAAGTCCATGCCATTCAACATGTCTTTCCTTTCAAATTCTATAGCATAATCCAATATATTTTTACCACTTATTTTTGTATAATACATCCATTTAATCTTTTCATATGTTTTTTTTCCAAATAAGATAGAAGTTCCTATGAATTAAGTCTTTAAACTCTTCCCAACTATTCATAATGGGCCTTTTTATTTTTTCACAATTAAGTATGAATTTGCCATCATACAAGAGAATTGTTGTGCCTTGCACCCATGCCTAATTTTCTTTTTTTCCTTTTTTTGGAAAAATGGAGATCCCTCCTCCTTTTTTCCTTTCTCTTCCTTCTTTTCTTTTATTTTCTCTCATTCCCTTTCTTCCTTTGTTTTTCTTTCCTTTCCTCTTCCTTTTCTTCCATTTTTATTTTCCCTTTGTGTTTTTATCACTTGTTAGAGTTTCAAAATCTTAAGGGTCGACATGCCATCCTTGTTGGACCCGACCTCTAATGCCTTCTCATTGTCCCTCATTTATTTTTGGAACTTCACTCTTTCAAGATTTTCTTTGTCGAAATACTCGCTTCATATGTCCCCGATCTTGAAGGCTCGATGGGGACAATGTCTTGTCACCTCAGTCACCTCACCTGTTAGAGCATTTAAACATTGTTGCAATGCATTTAATGGGATGCTAATGGTAGGTATTTAATAATTATAAAGGGGGAAATCAATGTGTTTTATTTATCACTTGTGTGTTGGAGAGATCAAACAAAGAGCTTTGCAAAACAATTCAAAATCCCTCTATGATTCACGACCTCCCTCAAAATTGCTCATGAGTCAAACCATATCTTTTCTTAGAGTTGGTTCATGGCATCTTTGTGGTTTTTAGTGTTGTTGCTCACCCTCATTTTCTCGTGTTCGCCTCTTCTCCCACATTGTTCTCCAAGTAGGCTTTATAATTGAAACCCTCATTTCAATTGTTGGTTGTTCTGGTCATTTGCATAGCTTTTTTTGTGTGTTTGATTCAATTGGGATTGTTTTTATTGTTGTTTTTTGTTGTTTGTTTTTTATTGTTGGAATTTCATTTTTTTTCATTTCATTGTCCTTCATTTTTCATTTCTTTTGTTTTCCCCCTATCAAATCATGTTTTGTTTGGGTATGTTGATTAAGGATGTTTATGACATCATTGTCTCAGGTTCCAGGTCTTCCTTTTTCTATGCTTTCAGAGATAGCATTTAGCCCCTTCTTGGTTAATGCCTTTTGCATTACGCATTTTTCCTAATTCATTTTCATATTTTGGGTTTCGGGTATAAGAGATATATGTTAAGGATTAAAGTGACAAAAGTTAATTATTACCTTTGAAACCCAAGCCCCAAAATCTCATAAATAATGCTTTAGAATAATTTTTTTTACAAACATCGAACATCAAATTTTAGAGGTATTCATTAACCCCCACCTTAACTTTGAAATATGAGTTAAGCATTATACTTGATGCTTGAACTCCCGATAAATAATTCATTGTTTTTCAAGTAATCATTTGTTGGTAATCAAGTAGGTTCATTAGTTCTTAACATTCCAAGGTATGAAGAACAAGCATCGTCTTGAAGTCCAATTCCCAAAAATAATGACAAATAAAAACCTTATGGGTTTTTGAAATTGGATGTCGAGACTTCAATCTACCAAGTAATCAAATGAAACATTAAGAGAGAAGCTTTACCCCTAAAACCCGATCCACAACACACATTGAGAAAGGGTAGATTTACATTGGATATTAGATTTTGGACAGATTCCTTAACATTTAAGGTTCTATAAGAAAAAGAAATAAGACTCACCTCCAATCCCCAAACCATGAAGGTAATAATTTCAATGAATAACTATTATTGGGTGTGGTCGACAAGTGTTTTCCCTAACAATTATGCTCAATAAAGAACATTGAGTAAGGATTAATCTCGAACACCTAAAATCACATGAGTAAACACATATTTTTTTAAAATCGATGTTTGGACTGTATTTTTGTGGATTATTTGGTTCCTTTAACAAGTGATAAGACTCATTCTCGAGGTCCAATGTCCAATGAAGCCAAGTTTTGGCTTAAGTTTGAGTAATGTGAATGACTGAATTTTTATTTGAGAGCAATCTCATTTTGTCTCTCTCATTTCAAAATGGTATCAAAGTGGGTTTCTTCTTGGACTTCTCTCTGATCTCTCTCAATTCATTTGTTTTCTTACAACGATGTTTATAATAGTATTGCAGTGAAGACCACGTGCAACTACTATTGTTTTCTACCATTCTTGCATTTGTCAACATGTGAGCAATGTAGACCAGTGCAAAACTCTTTTCGACTTCGTCATTCATCTGCATTTCTTCTCTTTCTCTCCATCGTGTTCATTCTTGTCATTGTTTAACAATTCACTCTGTTCATTGTTGTCATTCCAAAAATTTAAAATTTAAAATTTTTATATCCCCCAATCTATTGCAGAAGTGTGTTTATACTTGGGTGTTGAAAATTTGGAGGATTCATGTTTTGTTTGGCCTTGTAATGAATGTGGATTAAGGATTCCAGAATTGTTCATATTGTTGGCATCGCTCTTATATGTTCCATATCAGACTTGACATTCTGTATTCTATGTTGCCAACCATTTCTGTGGATGTCATCTTAATATATTTGTATTAACAAAAGATTTATCTTGGAGGTGAAATTATCATTATCGGCATAGCTTGGACTATTTTTTGGGAGTTTCTTGTACTCTTTCTGCTACTCATAGCAAAGTTCTATGACATCAATATTAATCTTTGGTTTCTACCGTATCAACATAAATCGAAGGTATATTGAGCAACTTATTGTGAACATTCATTGATGCTTGTGAATTTGTGGAGTCATCGACCATTGGAGTGAATATAAAGGAGGATATCAGAGTGTTGTTGCAAAAGGCATGGTCTGTCAAGGCATGCTAAAAAGAGGTGGTTAGGGCACAAAAAGAAGAATTCAATTCTTTACAAGTTTTTCCCTTTTATTTTTGAAAATTTAAGGACACATTTTATTCAACACAAAATGGATAAATTAAGCCTTTATGAAAAGTTTGATGGAAATGATTTTCACAGTTGGAAAATACATATACAATTATTGTTAATTGAAAGAGATCTTTGGGAAATTGTTGATGGTACAGTGACAAAGCCAATAGATACAAATGAACTTAAAAAATGGAAGGTAAAAGATAAGAAATCATTGGCTATAATTGGTCTCGGTTTATTTAAACCTTATTTACATCATGTGGATTTTAAAAAATCTTCTAAGAACATCTGGGAAACATTGAGTACTTTGTTTGGATCAAAAGCTGATAGTGCAAAAATAACTATAAAACAAAAGTTGTATGGATTGAAAATGGAAGAACGTGAAGATATAGTGTCTCACATCAGTAAATTCCATTCCTTGATAAAACAGTTGGCTATTATAAATGAAGAAATAAAGGAAAATGATGCAAAATCCATACTTTTAAATAGTATGCAAAATAGTATGTCTCACAAGGTATTCACCTTAAGCAAAATCAATCCAGGTCTAGAAAGTATTATATCCACATTGCTTGATGAAACAAACAAACATGTTTTAGAAGAAGAATTACATTGACTGCACAAAACAAGGCTAGTACTTCTTACAAAAAATCAAAACATATGACGAAGTTCAAACATGCAAGTGGCACATGTTTCTATTGTAAGAAGATAGGACATGTAGTACTGAATTGCAAACAAAGAGCACATGATCTTCTTGATGAAAAGTTGCAAGATAATGCTTTGATAATTGCAGGAAAGGACCACACTTCAAGTGATGAAGAAATTCCACATCAAAGTGACAAAGAATATTTGTACTAATTTCTA
The DNA here is from genome assembly GCA_007258455.2 of Sequoia sempervirens. Taxonomy (NCBI): domain Eukaryota; kingdom Viridiplantae; phylum Streptophyta; class Pinopsida; order Cupressales; family Cupressaceae; genus Sequoia; species Sequoia sempervirens. The sequence goes on along the minus strand of VDFB02158779.1, from coordinate 49,936 downwards.
GTTCTTCTCTATGCCAATACTAAGGGGGGTGTTAGAATTTAGTACTTGACATAAATAGTTAAATAAATAAATTAATATGTTATTGCTAGTTTAATAAATAAATCTGGTATGGAAGTTCTATTCCGGTAGTTAGTTTCATACGAGAATAATGGCCTTATAAAGCCAATACTATGTAATAGTTTTTTTAGTAATGTGAATGACTGGATTTTAATTTGAGAGCAATCTCATTTTTTCTCTCTCATTTCAATAGCCATTATTCCCGTATGAAACTAATTATGGGAATATAACTTCCAAAACCAAATTTATTTATTAAATTAACAATAGCATGTTAATTTATTTATTTAACTATTTATGTCAAGTACTAAATTCTAACATTTAAAGGGTCTTCTATTTTGTAGTATAGTTTGAATTGACTTGTTTTTGGAATTCAATAAAGGATGATTATCCCATTACTTTGGTTATTTCCCTCAAAGATCTAATAGATGGTATTTCATATGCAAGAAGCATGTCAAAAAATTGGTAGAGATAAAATACCAATACAAAGTCTATCACCCTCCATCAAAGATGTTCTCTCTATATACATAAAATGGAGATATTCATCTGAGACATATAGACATAGATGAATTCCATAGGAGAATCGATGATGAAGGAACAAGGTTTTTCAAAGCCACTTAGTTGGCTAATTCAGGGTTAGTGGATGCAGTTGCCTTCCTAGTTATAGTACATCACCTGAGATAGTGATGACTTGTGCTCAATATTATGACCATAAGCACATGAGGATATTAGGAGAATTTGGAGAAGTGGTTCTCGATATCAGTTCCAATATGATTGAGAGGGTATTCAAAATCCCTTCCCCCCTAATATGATGTTATGAGTATGAAGAAAGTAGTGGATTATTTTGAGAAAAAATAAACAAGCTGCCTCAATCTAATCAATACTCAAATATTACTTAACCCAAAGAAGATAACCCTCAAGATGGCTAAGGTGTGTCTTAGGAGTGAGTTCATGGAAGATATCAAAGATCAAATCACCCTCCTAAGAAAACTTTATAACTATCCCAATACTAAAGACTTCTACCCGTGGATGTGTCACTTCATGCTGATGATCTTTGATGATAAGAAAATTATTTGGGCCACCATCATAAGTAACAATCTACATGAGAAACTCAAATGTGTGTTTCATAACAACATATTCTATATGACATTTCATTTGGTATACTTATTAACTTCTTAGGAAACTTTACTATGGCTCACCAAGGTGGGATCCTTTCAATTTGGAGAGGTTAAGATTCACCAACATTACCCACAATTGGAATTGGACGCAAGCTACAAGAATTATTATGCAGTGAATGATAATTTTGTTCATGTCATAATCAGAGGGCTACAAAATGATTTTTCTAGGAGAATATCCTAGAAGCCATGGATGAACTAAAGAATTGGGGGAATTGGTATTATCCAATTCAAGACTTTCACTTACATCAGAGTGGTTGAATTCCATACGACTCCTCTTAAAATCCAAGGTACCCTACAAACAAAATGATCAAGTTAGAATTGTGTAGGCAAGTACAAAGATACATAAGCTAATTGCTGGGAAACACAAATTAGGGCATTCATTTCCTGTGAAGATGGGAGTTTACTCCTATGCTAACATGAGTAATACTAAAAGTGGAGAAATTGAATTGGTAATGGATACAATTGAAATGTATAATGATCCTAAGGCCAGATTTGACCCTATTGGTAAAATTAGCAAAGTCATTGGTTCATTCTTCAAACACGAGCCTTCCCTAAAGGATCATTAGGACAACTATGAGGAAGAATTTGAGGTAAGAATGAAGGATTATTATTAGTTGACAATAAATATTATTAAAGCTTATGGTGTGGCTAGGGTGTCCAAACAATTAAAAGAAAATGTGAAAGTTTTGGACCCCATTTACAATGGACATGGCATCTTCAACCAACTATTCTACAATGTTGATTATTTAATTTAAGATGATGAAATGGATACTAGGGAAACAAGTGTCAAGGTTTGCTCACAAAGGTGGGTAGTATCTCCATTCCCAATGATGGAATGCCAAATCCATAGCCTTCCACAGAGAAATCAAAGATAGGTGAAGGATAATCTGTTGTTGCTAAGAAGCAAAAGCCCTCGTCTTCAAAGGTTGACTCTAAAAAGAGAAAGGAGAAAGAAAAATTGATATAGGATCTAGTGAAGAGGACATTAAGGAAGAAATTTGTCTAACAAGGAGGAAAAGAAAAAGGGTTATATCATAGACCACACCTGATCAAAGGGCTACCTCTCCCACTCCTTCTTTATCTCATCCCCATGAGTCTCCTTTGCCATCTCTTCCTTCACAATAGATCCCTAGTCCACTTCCTCCATCTCCTCCATAAATTTTTCCACCTCATGTCTCTCCACATCCTCCGCCTTCTCCACCACATTATTCTCCTCTCCTCCCATACCAACTTCTCATATTCCTCATCCTCCTCCATCTCTCCCATGTGATACCCCCTTCCTCCTCTCTAAGAAGATGAACTACAAGCACAAGAGGAAGGGATGCAAAATAAGGAAGTAACTGAGGAAGAGATAATTAAAGGACTTTAGGAAGAGGCTCAAGTAGAGGAATAAGTAGAGCCATATAAAGGGAGAATAAAGAGTGGAGATAAAGAGAAATGAGGTAGATTTATAATAGGATGAGTCCCAAGACTCACAATATTGAGATTATAACTTCTCCTCAAAAGGGAAGTCTCTTTAAATATTCCAATATGGTTGAACCACACCATAAAGAAGAGACATAGAACATACGTGTAGGAAGAGGAAATATAGAGCCTCAATATCCTTATAGAGGCATTTCAATCCTCAAAAAAGAGAAAGAAAAGGTCAAGAAGATTGTCTACTATCACTATGGACGGGCAATGAAATAAAATAGCTTAGATAGTTGTCCCTCTAGTGGATAAGTATGAATCAGATATGAAGCCAGAGGACTACCAGATAAGACAGGTCAACTTAGGTGTTTATACAAGAGAGGGAGAACAACAATATATGCAAATGGATGTGTCTACCATCTTGAAGAGGATGCAAAAAGATGAGAACACCAAAGAAGAGCTTAATTCTCAGGTGGCACAACTAACAACATGTGTAAATAACTTGATAGGACCTATTGATGTTGTTGCTCCTAAGCTAGTTTTGTAAGCTACACTAAAAGGTGAAGTCCTAAACCTTGACCCAAAGGGATGGGTATCTGTTGCTAAGTAGTGGAAATATGATTTTATAGATTTGGCAAGCAGAGTTTTGAGAAAAAGTAATAAAATATTATCACTATATTAGTGATGAAGATAGCTTGGCACACCAAATAAAGGTGGTAATTGTTGAGGAATTAATGGTATGGGAGGATTACATCCCACTTTTGCAAAGAATAAAAACCACTTCCTCAGAAGACTTGCTAAAAGTAGTTGTAATAGAGGAAGAATACCATGATAAGCTTGGAGAATGGTCGAAGGAAACACAGCTAAGGGTGAGGGCCCTAAATAAATGCAAGAATAAGTTGAATAAGAATAAGAATCTAGTTGAAAAGGTTATAATAAAGATTGAGCATTTTGTGGAGAATCTTGGATGTACATTATAGGAAACTCCATCTTTAGTTGCTTCCCCCAGCAAGATGATTGAAGAACTTGAAGGGTCACTGAAAGGACATGCCAATCAAGAGGCTATTGACTAGATGATGACCAAGAAAATGGATTTGTGAACCTTTCAGGATGAATTGTCAAGTTTTTCCAGTCTACAGGAAAAGCTGGAAAATTCAACATTTTCGTAGAGAATTAAATTGCAGTACCACTAAGGTCCACCTATGGATGTGATCAATGAAGTCATTACCACTTTCTTTGATAGCTTTCCTAGCAATAGCTAGTTGGACCTTTAAATTTTTATTTATTTTAATAAGTTTTGTAATAAAAGGCAATGCCCAGATAGTTAACTTTGAATCTGGCATGGTGTTTTTTAGTTAGACTTCAGTTCTGCATGAGTTGTTCAGTTTAGTTTTAGTTAAGTCCCCAAGTCTAACTAGGTGCTTTAGTTTCAATTTTAGTTAGCTTTAGTTTTAGATACATGAATTATGGGACACCTGTGTCTATTTAATTAAGATTTTGGTCCATTGTGAAACATTAGAACTTATGTGTTTTACAAAAGAACTTATACATCTTCAGTGTGGATTTTCCTATTAAATTTTGTGGAGATATTTTATGAATCAAAGGATTATGCCTTATTTGCATGCATATGGATCTCAAACTCTAGTGATGGTATGATTGTTTGTTTATTTGAATTGAGTAAATTGATGAAATTTATTATATTAGTGTTGCAATGAGGATTGTTCCCTAGCTAAGTGTAAAACTTAGCCATCATATGAAACATAGGATCATCTTCAAATTGTGGGTTGCCTGTGGTGAAGATGAACCTCCAAAGAGGTATGGCTCCCTTGATGAACCTCCTATAAACTACTGATTTATAAGGACAAGAGATAGATGGATTAAAACTAAAAAAATACTTTATCCTAGGAGGTGATGCACCAAACTTCAAAACACATGTACCTATTGTTTTAACTCATAATTTCTCTCAAAGTCTGCCCTACTCTATGCACAACTCAATTTTTTGCAAGCTCACACAATAATGTTTCATAAGAAGGTTACGTTTCATGTTTTTTAGAAGGAAAACTAAGTGTTTTCACGACTACAAATTTTGAAACAATTAACATAACCTATGACTTGTATGGGTTTTGCTTATTCCATCAACCCTCCCCTCCCCCCTTCCCCCCCTATTTTTTCCCTTCTTGCCTGCCTCTCCATCATCTTGCTCATTGTCTTTTGCTCTGTGTTTTTCTTATTTTCATACTTCTCTTGTTTTTTCATCTATTTTCCCTTATTTATGTTAATATTTTTTTGCATTTTTTGATTTATGAGTCTCTTTTGTAATTTTTGATTTAATCATCCATTTGATTATATATTTCAATACAAATATTTCTAATAGTAGTAATATTTAATTAATTTCATCTAGTATTATTTTCTTCATATAATTATTTGTAATATTTATAAATAATAAATATAAGTTTCATAATTTTAATAGCTTATATCGATTTAGATATGTTCATATATTTATTTTTATACTTATATGTTTATTTTGATTTTTATAGGCCTCCTTTGCTTGTTTTGTTTTATTACATATATTTTTAGTTATGCATTTATACATCTTGCTCATTCTCTTTTTTTTTTACTTTCATAAAGTTTGCTTTCATTTTTATATTTTTTTTTTTTTAAGTAACATTTTTTCTATATTTATTTATTTATATATTTATATATTCAGTAGTTCTTTTATATTTAAGCATTATATTTAAGTAAAATATATATATTTCTTACACTTATGTGCCTATTTGAATTTATATAGGCATCCTTTGCATATATTGTTGGCCTATATGCACACTCTCCTATATTTATTTTTATCCTTTGCACACTTAGTTATATAATCATTCATCCTCTTTCTTATTTCTTCTTTTCTTGCATTTTCATTTGCATTTTTTTCATCCATTTTTACTTTTATGCATAGATATTGATTAATATGTATCCTTTGCATATATTGTTTCTTCATTTATATGGGTAGGTAAATCAATATAAATACTTAGATAAATATTGGGTAAGAATCAATAAGTATTATTTAAATCATGTGTATTTGCATACATATATAATATACATGCATATACACATATGTATATTTGTATACATATATAGTATACATGCATATACATATATATGTATATTTGTATACATATATAATATACATTGCATATATATATATATATACATATATAATATAATATACGTACGTATATGTATATATGTATACATATATATCATACATGCATATACACATATATGTATATATATGTGTGTGTGCGTGTATATATATATACATGTATATACATGTATATACACATATACATGATATACACATATACATGATATACATGTATATATACATGTATACATACATATATACATGATATACATGTATATACATGTATACATACATATATACATGATATACATGTATATACATGTATATATACATGTATATACATGTATATATACATGTATATACATGTATATATACATGATATACATGTATATATACATGTATATCATGTATATGACATGTATATCATGTATATGACATGTATATATACATGTATATCATGTACATGACATGTATATATACATGTATATACATGTATATCATGTATATATGTATGTATATATACATGTATATACATGTATATATAATGCGCACGCACACACACATATATATATATATATGTTCTATTTAACAAATATTTGTATATTATTAAAGTAAACATGTAAATTAGATAATAAAACATATTCTAGAAATGAATTTTCTCAAATATAATTGGCTAAAAAGTTTGGACCGATAAGGGCGGATTTTCATTTTAAAGACATTTTTAATGTTTGCACATTTCAAAATTAAAGTTAGAAATTGTGTTACAAAATTATTCGTAAATATATTTCTATGGATTATAAAGATGATTTTGTTAAAGTTAATGTTAATATTTTAAACTTAATTTAAGTATTTTACAAATCATTACATATTTAATGTTAATATTTTAAATTTAATGTAAATAATTTATAAATTGTTTTATGTTTAAATTTTATATTTTCAAGTATTTATATTTTAATTAAAAAACATTAAATTTTATAATTATTAAAATTATATGTAATAAATACATGCTACACGTTGATTGACAAAACTTGTGTAACTTGAACATTTATTTCTGCATGGTTATTTTCTTTAACAAAGTAAATTTACTCTTGTTCATATAGACATATTTATGCATTTATATTTTGTTTGTGTGTTGATTTCTTTATTCTTTGATACTTTCTTTTATTGCATTTCTTTTCTTTAAATTTAAAGATATAAACTATATTTTATAGTTATATCTTCATAATCTATATCTTTATAGTTTATATCTTTATAGTGTGTTTTCTTTCTTCTTTAGCATTCATATAAAGATTTATTTATATGAATGTATATCTTTATTTTCATACTTATGAAAACATGTTTTCATTCTATCTTGTCACTACTATGGTTATTTCACCTCACTTTCACAATTTTTAGTTCCCGTGATTAAAATGTCTAGTTTAGAATAATAAAAAACATGAAAATATTATTAAAAAAAAATTGTTTTAAAGTTTCAAATATTTTAATCATTCAAATTGATCATTTTTTAAACATAATAACATAATAATTTATTTTTTCTATTGTGCTTGGACAAATTGTTCTTCTTAAAAAAAAAAAGCAAAAAAACATACAATAAAACTAAATCTAGTGACATTTGCTCCCTATTTGAGGGTTTTTCTCCTATTATTGGGGCAGTTTCTTCCTCAAATAAAAAACACTAAATATTTTTGTGATTTGAGTAAAGCTCTATTTTAAATCCTAGGAGATCATTGAGTTAATAGAATATTCTACTTCTCCTTCATACATAAATTCAAGAACATTTAGGTCCATATAAATGGCCTACCAAATTCATATTTCTTATTGTTAAATGAATTTTCATTATATACATATATGGAATTAATTAAAATATTAATATTTTGTTTAAATTATAAATATTTTGAACATAATCTAAATATTTTTATCCTACAATTATATAATCTAGATATTTTATACATTAAAATATTAATATATTTTTTAAATTATAAATATTTTGCAAACATAATCTAAATATTTTTATCTTATAATTATATATAATCTAGATATTTTATACATTTTTCTTGTCTTTTTAGATTAAAAAATTAAAAATTAATTTAAATTAATTAAATTTATAATATTTATTAACAATATATTATAAATTTATTTTTTAGATTTTAATATTTATATGCTATTATATGATATAAAAATTAAATATATATTATTTAATTTATTATATAATATATTTTTTATTATTTATATATCAAATTTATTATAATTAATTTAAAAATTTTAACAGATTTTTGTCATTTTGTCTTAAATTTCACAATGATATACATCTCAAATATTAATAATATAATATTGTTAAAATAATAAATAAATGAATCTATAATTTTTTAAAATTAAATTTACCAAAATATTGAATAGTGACTTTTTCAAAAGTAAAATTAAAAGTTACATATACACAATATACATAAATAAAATAAATATACTAAAAAATAAAATAAATAATATAGATGTAACTAATAAAAAGGATTTGCATCAATTTAATATTTTTAAATAGGAAATTTTAAATTTCAAAATTCAAATCCATGTAAACAACACATGTTCCCTATCAAATTCAGAGCACATGCATAGAGACAAACAAGTTTCAAACAATGTAATTTAGTGAGATCAAGTGTATGAGTTACAAATTTAGATTCAAACTTCAAGTTCAATTCTACATACATAGAGATCACTTAGATGACACTAGAAATGCACCAAAATAGTACACAATCAAATTCATAAATTGGTGATAATCATTAAATTTTTAAATTATAAGGTATGAAGAAAAATATTCCTAATATTTGTATAATAACATCTTCATTGAATTTAGAATTAAATACTTGTACATTTAATTTATTTTTTCATATATACCTTATCTTTTTATTGAGTAATATTTTTTATTTAATTGTGATACCAAACTTATTTAACTCTAACCCTAATGTAATTGTAACCTTATCCCTAATAAATTCCTAACCCTAACGCTAATTCTAATTGATCATTTATTAAACTCTAACCTTAACTCTAAACCCTAATTAAATCATAACCTTAATTGGACCTTGACCTTAACCATAAATGAACAATAACCATAATTCAATTCAAATTTTCATATATTATTATTCATGAAACAAAAGGTTTGCTATTAATAGGTCAACTCATAAAAAAAAAAATCACCTTTCCTGATCATTGTTAAAAAAAATAACACAAAACCACAACTACTCTCAATTTTTCTTCACTTCGAGGAACTACTCACAACATTTGGTTGTTAAAAAAAATATAACATAAAACCACAACTACTCTCAATTTTTCTTCACTTGTCAGCATTTGGCAGCAACTTCACAGCAATACGACCTTGTTATAGGTGGGTTTCCTCTTATTTTATTTTTCTTTTGTTATGAATTTTTCTTCACTTCGAGGAACTATTGTCAGCATTTGGCAACAACTTCGCAACAACACAACCTTGTTATAGGTGGGTTTCCTCTTATTTTATTTTACTTTTGTTATTAATTTTTCTTCACTTCGAGGAACTATTGTCAGCATTTGGCAACAACTTGGTAGCAACACAACCTTGTTATAGGTGGATTTCCTCTTATTTTATTTTTCTTTTGTTGTGATTTTTTCTTCACTTTGAGGAACTATTGTTAGCATTTGACAACAACTTCGCAGCAATGCAACCTTGTTATAGGTGGGTTTCCTCTTATTTTATTTTTCTTTTGTCATGAATTTTTAGTGGTTCCCTCGTGTTGTGTGCCTCACCACAACCCCCTTCTCTTTCCTCCTTCCTTGCTCTTTTTATACTAACTTGGTCTGCAGCTTTTCACTTCTCATCTTTTACAACTCTCTATCCTAATAATGATGGTGGATGATCCGAAACGTTGATGAGAAGCAACAAATTTAAATTTAAAATCTTAACTAATAAAAATTAATAAAATAATCAAATAAAAACATTTATTAATCAAATAATTAAAAAGTACATATCTAAATGAAATAATAAATATAAAATACATATATACATATACCAACCAAAAATTACACAAATAGAATTTCAAAATAGATGAGCTCCTTTTCCCCTTCTATAAAACCAAACCTCCATCATTTTCCCTATTCAAAATTAAAATAAATAAATATCTCTAATTATAAAAAAAGCCCTAAATAATCCCCTCCCCCACCTTAAGTTCGCCTTCTTCAAAATTTTTATAATTCATAACACGCATCGGCTCTCATTGAAAACAATACAAAATCGTATACTTCTACTCCATACATCTCCAACCGTATATACACTCGTCCCAATGGTAAAAACACAAGCCCACCCTCCGTATCCGTGTACTTACGTCACCGTATAATACAAATCCGTAGCTTCTGATGACAATGGTGGCATCGAGGTCTGCACGGGTTACAGCATTTTGAGAAATTTGAGGGTTTTGCTTATACAAAATCCTCATTCTTCGCCACCGTTGCCCATGTTTCCTCAGCTTTCTCTCCTTTCTTCACTAATTAATCGACTCAAACTCGCGCGACAATATTTCTGTTCGTTTTGAGCCGCGAACTGTTAAATTTGGCGGAGTATTCGTTTAAGAACACTAATTTCGTAGATTTTTATCCTTTTTTACTTATCTGGAGCTGTAATTCGAGCTTTCGGAGCCTTCATGAAGCCGCTATAATCATGACGATCTATTGTTTTAGAGGTATACGAATTTTTCTGAGTTGTTTTTTCAAATTTTCAAATTTGGTTGATTCCGCGCTTTCAGCGTTGAAAATATATGTTATGAGTGCTTTCGCAAGTTGTATGATTCGCAATGTCGTAGCTGTGAAATTTTCTCGTACTTTGGAAGCCCTAAATTTTTTTAATTTAAGAAAATAAATATGATTTGTTCATGTGATTTAAGCTTGAAAATGCTAACTACGAGTGCTCTCTCCAGTTTCAGTGTTCGTGTTTGAACGTTTTAATTATGATTTTTTTGTCGTGCTTGTTCATGTCTATGGATGCCCTAGTTTTTTTTCTTCATTTTTTTTTTTTTAAGTTTAAAAAATTGAATGGATTCTTCGCGTTAAGCTTTGAAATATTAAGTAAGGCTGCTTTCGCGAGCTCTACATTTCGTATTCTAACATTGTTGCTGTGAGATTTTGCAGAGTTAAGGAAGCCCTAGAAATAAACATGTTTTGTACATAAAAAATGTGAATACATCGTTTAGATTTTTATTGCTGAATGACAGAGTTTTCTGAGTGTATTATTAGGCTAGGGCTTGAGAGTGTTTACATTTTATTTTATTTTTGTCTCGTTTTTGTGGTTTTGTAGGGTTGTGAATGTTGTCAACCTGCCGTGAGCTAAAAGACTATATTTCATGTCTCCGACTTAAGAATATTTGTCAATGCTGGAATTTGTGAACGTCCAGTTTAGGTCCTGCCGTGAAGTACATGTGAGATCCAATTGTAGTTGCTTTTTGAGTAGGCATGCATTAGAATGCAATGTTGTTACTGTTTTCTGAAGCTGCAAATTGCACGTGAGAAATCTATATAATGGAAGCTATTCTAGTCACCTTTGTGTAGTTACATCGTAGAATGCAATATTTTTATTGCCTTTTGAGTCAGAAAATTGTTTGTGGGACATGACAACTGTATTTAGAAATTACGAACAAAGAGACTATTTTGTGCCTCAAGTAGATTACATGTCGTCTATAGTCTTAGGTTTGAGTATTTATATTGTGATCCAGTGTTTATTAAAAGATACAAACATTGTTTTGTGATGATTTTAAATGTCAAAATAACTACAATCCAGTGTTTAGCGAATGTTTTTAAGGTCATCACCCATGTGATGTTGAATGTTAAAACTATTGGGATTGAGCGGCTACTGAATGCTTCCAAAATTGTTGGAATCCAGTGTTTACCGAAAGCTTCTAAGATCATACTAATGTTGATTATTGAATCTCAAAGCTGTTTGAATTGAGTGATGACTAAACTTTGAGCACCATATTTCTTCCATGTTGCATATTAAAATTATTAGAATCCAGTGTTTACTGAAAACTTCAAAGGCCATCTTGAGTCAATGTTGAATACTAAAGTGTTGGAATATAGTGATTTCCAAAAGCTTCTAAGTTCATTTTGTGTTGACACTGAATGTTAAAAATGTTGGAATACAGCATTTGCTGAAAACTTCAAAAGCCATCTTGTGTTGATGATGAATGTTAAAACTGTTGAATTGCAGTGTTTACTGTTGGTGTTGTATGTTAAAATTATTGGAATCCAGTGTTTACTGAAAGCTTCTATAGCCATTTTTTGGTTGATGTTGAATGTTAAAATTGGTGGAATGTGTTTGCTGAAAGTTTCCACTGTCATCTTCTGCTGTTGTTGGATGTTAAAATTCTTGGAATCCAGTGCTTAATAAAAACTTCTAAAGGTATCTTATGTCCATGTTGAATGTAAGAACTTAAAATTGTTGGAATCTGGTGTTTATTGAAACTTCTTTGTCCATCTTTTGTTGATGTTGAATAATAAAATTGTTGGAATCCAATGTTTACCGAAAACTTTCAAAGCCTTCTTTTGTCTCAAGTCTGAGTATTCTTACTGGAATCCGGTGCTCCCTGAAATCTGTCAAGGCTATCTTGTGTTGACATTGGATGTTAGTATTGTAAAGTTATATTTGATTGACTGCAGATCCTGAGGCTGAATGAAAGATGTCATATTGACCTGTTTACTAATGCATCTTTGATTGTTAGAATGGTAGACTTTAATTTTTAGGCATTCTTTGGGCATAGATAGAATGGGGAAGTGGGGGGGGGGAGGGATGGTGTTTGATTGCAGTGCTGTTGCCATTTTCAGCTACAAGTGCTGACTCAATGAACCTTTGTGCTCAAATGTTTTATATTGGCATAGCATATTGATTAGGTAGAAGCTTGGTTCTTGTTTTGGCATCATCTTTACAACAAGATAGTTATTTGCTAAAAATTTTACACAATAAGACTTCAATTGATAATGCTACCTGTAAGAGTAATCTTGCTTAACATTAAAATTTTCATCTTGCAGGCTCTTTTATCAAGTATCAACTCATGCTTTCCATGGTTGGACAGTTTGTATGAATGTGTGAATAAATTTTGTGTGCTTAACAAGTTAGGAGCCTAATTTTATAGATGGTGTACTGTTGAAGTGGAAAACATCTGGCGAGGATTGGGTATTGGGAAATGAGCGGACATGAGTAGGGCATCAATTAGGCCTCGTCCAGTTGACATTTATAGGAAACTTCCTATATTAAAATCAGTCAAGGACCTTGAAGATGATGAGAGCGCTGGAACTCGAGCTTCTCAACTTGTCCGCCTTACATTGGAGAATGAAAATGATGTTGTAAGTGATTTCTGAGATTGCTATTAATAGCTGAATTTGCTTCACATATCCCTTTCACTTGCATGAATGCCTGAATTACTGTTTTCTTTACAATGATATTAATTTTTATTAGGTTCTCATTAAGGCTATTTTAAGCTTTGATTTAATTTCAAAGTGCTCTGCGAGGACATGTTTGTCATGCCCTTTATATTTCTATACAGGCTACAAGTAGGAAACGTATCCCCTCATACCTGCCTCATACCTGAATTACTGGGAATGACCCGGTGATGGCTGGGAAATGTTTGCCTCTATCTATGAATGTGCAGGGGATGATCAGGGCATATCCTGGGGATGTTCTGACTGCTGAGGCATACATCCAGATTTTCTAGTCCAAGGGGTTTTGCCCAAACTTCTCTTAGGGTGTCTGCCTCGAAATAGAAAAAAGTGCAGAAAAAATTGCTGAGGGACACATCCAGATTTTCTAATCCAAGGGTTTTTGTCCAAACTTCTGCTATGTTGTCTGCTTCAAAATACAAAAAGTGGAGAAAATTAATTCTTTTACCTCATAGTTTCCAACGACCTCCCCCTACTGTCCTTTCATGCAAACAATGAAACATTAACTCTAGCCATCCCAACAAAATTATTGAAAACCAGATAATCACGAGTTATATGTTGGATTGTGTAAATTAAATTATTTATTGTGAATTGATGAGTCATAATTAAAATTAAAAAGGACATATTCTCCAATGAGTATTTTCAGTATCCTGGAATGCATTTTGAACTCTGTTTCCTGAAATTGATGGGGTGTAGGGTCAAGCCTCTCCAAGTGCAACCTGTCCTGAAAACTTAATTTGATATCATCTTGTTATTCAGTTTTTGGAATGTGTTGATTGCCACATTGAGTCTGATCATGATGGTCTCTAAGGTTTCTTTTACTATAATTGAAGCTTATATGGAGAATAGAGTAATCATCATTGAGACTCATGGATTTCCTTCCCTCCAAAGAAAACAAAGAAATATTGTATAAGATTTAATATAAAAATTCTATCAGTAGATGTTGTGGTTATTCACCCATTTTTTTCCTTTTTCATGATTTCAGTGGCCATAGAACAGTAACATTTCATTGTTTTCTCTCCCCTTTAAATTCTTCTTGCAATCCAATTCATTAAGATGCAAAATTGTTTAAGATCGAGGATACCGTAGAATGAACTTCAGTATACCTATTAAGCTTTAGCAGTATTGCTTTTTACTATTTATTGAAAACCCCCTCTTTTCAAGTTACACTTAACAACTCCACTATACATGGATGATGCATTACTTCTGATTTTATTCTCTTTTAGTTTTTTAGGCATAGAATATAACTGATTTCTGTTCATTATATTGTTTAAAGATGTGACTAAATAGTGTTACCCTTTTTTGGTCTTCTTACTCATTAACAAAAGAAGATTGTGAGTCTAGTAACTTTTTGAATTGAATTGCACAGGTACATGCAATTCCTGTCAGGAAAAATTCTGATGATATACCTACACCACAATTTGTTGTTGTGGAATCATATGAAAGAGACTATGAACGCACATTTCTGCAGCCTACAACTTATTTGCGTGGAGGGGGAAGTAGGTCCCATATTTTTTCTTTATTCCACCTGAAGAGCAAATTACATATAATTTTTTTGATGATTGGGTTATTTTGAAATGATTCTTCTAGAAAATCAAAACAGTAAAGAATCTTTTCGAACTTGCAGACAGGGTAGAAAATTCAGACATTGTTGAATATGATTTGGATGATGAAGATGATGACTGGATGCAAGAATTTAACAAAGAGAAGAAAATGCTCTCACCTGACAAGTATGCAATCAATGCAGTTCTAAGATTATATTGTTTCCAGTAACTTTGTATCTTTATGTATTAATGTGTGAGATTTAGTTATGCAATAATCAGGGTATAGAGTAATTTGTTGGCAAGGGCATTACAATTTCGATTCCTTCCTCTCTTTATGTGTACCATTTCATAAAACTCATGTTCGAATCTGGTGAATATGCCCACATATCTTATAAGCTATATATGTTACCATTCTAGACTTGATTGATAACCTAGAGTTTCTAGTGTGATTATTTTCTAGGGTTGCATTTTCTAGGAGTGCACTATGTCATATTTTGATTGATTGTTAACACTGATATGAATGGTGTCATCAAGCATATGATGAAATTCCACATGTTTGTTATATGAGGGGGTTTGAGCATATTCTTTATAGTTGAAATGATACTCGTATGTTGGATCGATTGCTATATTCATTGGTGGATTTATATGTCATAGTGGTCTTTTTGCTTGAATTTGAGGGAGCATAACCGATAGATGCTGATCTAGGTTGATATATTGCTAAGAACTCTATCAGAAGTTAATGAGAGAAAATCTAAATTTATTTACAGGCAATATTAGACTGTATGTCATATGGATGCATGGTTATTCAAGATTATCAAATCTAAGCATGATACTATCAAGAAAATTGTAGGTATTTTTAATTTTAAAACACTAAAGGCTTAGACATCATGTTCTGTTGAGTTCTCTGTGATTTTGACAACCAGAAATGGAAACTTGTGACTCCTGTTGAAATAGTGGGTAATATCTAATGTTTGCATAAGAAAGAACATGATGGAAGAGTGGATTGATTAACTTGGTAGTTAGTTTTCATCTTTAGCTCAAATCTTTTACGTCATGATCAGGTCATTTTTCTTCTTTCATGGACACGATCAACTTTATAAAATTGCTGGTCTGGTACTCAGACATGGATTTCCAAATTTTTGTTCTTATATATCAATATGTGTATAAAAATGGTACTCTTTCGTTGTAAAGTGGTATCAATATGTGTATAAAGATGGTACTTTTTCCTTGTAAAGTGGCTGAAGCCTGAAGTATATCTTGAGTACAATGAAATACCCTTTCCAGATGTCGTAATTGATAATGGAACTCTGCCTTCACATCCTGAAGTTCAACCTGATTAAGACTATCACATGAAACATTAAAAATTTGATGCAATCTGTTATCTGGCTATATATCATGAACTCCCCGTGAAGCAAATGCCATGATAAAAAACTTAAATTTGTCAATATTGATATAATACTCATACAGATTGAAATATCACTAAACAGGAAAAACCTGTAAGAATAACATGAAATTGCATGAAATGGTTCCAAACAGCTGGAATTTGGCTGAATTATCTTGAGTCCAAAACTCTATCATAAAAGACCAAAGCATAAGTCAAATATGTGAAATGAGACCTAGGTATTGTTTCTGCTAACTTGATTCTATTGAATAACTTAATCTGCAGTTCATGGCTAGTTCCAGGTCAATTATTTGTAAATTTAGAGCACCACGACTTGTTCAAAAAGAACATGCTGTTTCCATGGTGGGAGTGCTTTGAGGTCTCCATAACACCTCAGAGTAGCCACTGGGTGCCTTAAGTACTTTGTACTGTGAATACCACAAATGTTTTGAATGCTTCAATCTGGCACATGAACTGTGGTGTTGTGGAGTAAGTATGCTATTTTGTGATTTCCTACGTCTTATTATAACAATCAAGGACTTATGCTTTTGATGTAGGTTTGAGAACATGCTGTACAAGCTTGAAATTTTGGACCACAAGGCTCGTGAACGAGCAGTAGGTTCAGGAGCAACATTTGGTCAAACAATACCTGTTCTTCTTCAGCATGACACAGCAGTTGAGGTGAATGGGTGAATTAGTATAGCATGCCATATGTTCTTGATTGAATATAAATAAAATTCCTTGTTCCTTTTTAAAATTTCCTTTAGCATTGAAACAACGGTTGTTTTTTGCAGATGTATTTCTTTTCACTTTTTAAAAATGGCTTAAAATTAATATCTGGAAATTTCCTCAATCATTAATTGTGATGTCTAAAGGTTGTTCATATCAAAATAATTCCTTCTCGTAAAATTGTTTTTTTCTTGTAAAAATTTATTTTATCTTGTGATGGCAGTTGATTTTTCACTACTGTCTTTATTAAGCAGATATTTCTTTTTATTGAATATTTCTATAATATTTCCCTTTTCACACAATTTCTTGTCGAAATTATTTCTGCTTCTTCCATTAAATATCATACAATCTAATCTTCGTTCTTTCTTGGGCCCTGAAGGTCTGCTTTGTCATGTTGATCCATAATTGGCTATTCCACAAATAAACACAGTTCAAGAAACCTATCCTTTTTCTATAGAAACCAAGAATCTTCTAATGGTTTGAATCATTTTAACATACCATTTGCAGAAAAACAATTTAAAATTGCATTAAATAGAATGTACAATTCTGATCTCTTCGCACATGAGAAAACATCTACAGAATGTATTGAACAGAACTACGAGATAACATGCATCTACATAGAAAACATATATTTTATGTGGAGAAACCAGTGTTTCTCTGGGTTTTGGGGATTGCAGTTTTTTTTTTCTCTGGATTTTAGGGATGGCAGGGAATGACTATTAAAAAATGTATTTGAAAAATTAAGTATAAAAACCTATGTTACACTAAGTTTCCAGGACAGGGACAGCAAGAAACAGGGGGCGTGTTTCCAGGACAGTAGGGGAGACAAGGCCTTTTTTAAAGGAACATTATTTAAAATATAGGATTTCAGTTATTCATATATAAGCATTCATCATATACATTATAACCATATTATGGAACATGAGAGTGGAATTGAGAATTCACATAAGTCGACATACAAATTAACAAACTTTCAATGTGAGTTTTTCTGGATTTTAATTGTGTAATACTTTTTACCATCAACATTTTGGATCAGAGTCTGTGATCCATCATCAGGATGTAGAGCAAGAGAAGAGAATAAAAAGTGGTAAAATAGAAGACTACACTCAGCTAAATAGAGGAAGGGAGAGAGGAGGGCATGGGAAACAACAGACTAAAGAGAGATACAAAGAAATTGAGGAAAGACAAAACCATAGACATATAAAATCATACTTAGACTAAGAAGTGAGTGAAAATGATTAAAAGGATCAAATCAAAATTAATACTACAATTGTTTGAAGAGAAATTGCATGGAGAAATAGTAAGGACTAAGGAGTACATACCTGGAGTAATAGTGAGTACGTACTTGGAGAAGAGCAAGGATGATTGCTTGGACAAGGCTACTGCTAGAGATTGGCGTAGAAGAAGCCATTGGGCAATGACAACTCAATACCAGTTGCTTGAGCAAGAGGAATACATCATCTAAACTACATATAACTATTGTTGCAGTTTTCTCATAATTATGCATGTACAATTTTCTCTCATATACATATAATTTCTTACAATGTTATTCTCTTATTCATCCTAACTGTTTTTCTTTTGACATTTTAATAAATTTTGTTGTTTTTTAGACCTTTATATTTTCATACCCATCTTGTTTCTTCATCCATACTTATGTATACTTTGATTTTTCTTTTTTTCATATTTTTTGTTTCTTAATTTCATAGTTTTTCATATATACTCTTTCCTTTATATTCTTTTACTCAAAATTTCATTCGTATACGCATATCTGGTTAGCATGTTTACTTTTGTATTCATATTCCTTTTATTAATTTATTTCTTTTGATCCTTATAATCATTTTTACTCACTTCTGAGTATGTTTTGTTAGGTCTATGGTTTTGTCTTTTCTCAAATTGTTTTTATCTCTCTTTAGTCTCTTGTTTCCCTTCCTCTATTTAGTTGGGTGTAGTTTGCTATTTTACCACTTTTTAGTCTCTTCTCTTGCTCTACATCCTAATGATGGATCATGGAGTATGATTTGAAATGTTGATGGTAAAAATGATAACACAATTAAAATCCAAAAACGTTCACATTAAATGCTATATAATAAGAAAATTTGATGTCTTTAAGCTTTCAATGTCCAATCATTTCAATTTTAGTTTTCATTACCAATGTGCATATACATAATAGAACAAAATGAAAAGGCCAAAAAGCTACAAGTACATAATGGTAAAATGTAGACAGTCTAGGATCTATTGCTGCTATGCCTCTGCTGCTTTCTCACTTAAATCAAGTCAGACTTTGAATGCCCACCAATTCCTCTTGTGTCTCCTTGTCAATCTACATGGTGTCTTCAGAATCAACACCTCACCATAAAACTAGAGTTTGTTAATACTAAAGTTACAAAACACTATGCACGGTCACCAACTTCTCCACTCATTGAGAGTTAATCCTATTCCTCTTGATAGAATGGATGAGTTTGTATTTGAACTAATTCTTTTTTGCAACAGAAGAACTGACAACTTGTGAAAGAAGGCAAATGGCAAGTATCTTCAACTCTAGTGTATCCTTGCCGTGCCATGCTTGTTGGGACTTGGTTGATATTCACTTGTAGAGAGTCCTTGTAGGAAGAGTTTATTTGCAGAGTACATTGTGGTGAGTTTTCAAGTTTTGTGGTACATGTATGTTGACTTACATGTGGCGATGTTGTGGTAGTAAGTTTTGGTGCAACATATGGTTTGTTTACATGTAGTGGTGTTATGATAGTAACCACAAGTCATCTGGAAGAACTCACAATCACCTATGGAAATACTGTTCACTAGGAGCATGTATAGTGATGCAGGAGCACTTGTAGCAGAATTGGAGTTCATACGACATAGTTTGAGAGTAGGATAATGTTTTGAAAGATGGCACAAGATAGGTTCTATTGCAAACAAGGAGCTGCTAGTGTATAATGATGTTAGTATGTGGCAGTGGTAGAGTAATGTTTCACTGCTGTGTCACAATCGGCCTAAGATGCTACTCATATAATCTCAAATTAGATCCTCGTTATAAATTGCTTGCTTCATTTGGTCAAGCATGTTGTCAAACATCTTATAAATCTCTCCAAGACTAGGAGAGTCTGTATCAGCCTATCCTATAACATCTGCAATAGCCGAGATGAAGGAGCAAACATATCTGCAAACAAGGATTTCAAAAAAGAATAGATAAGACTCAAATGACAAAGTGAATGATAATACAGAAAGTCATACGATTATGAAGTTGTAAACATTAATAAATTAGTAATTTAATAAAAAATCAGAACTCTATTACCTCATAGTGAACCACCAACTGTCATCAAGGATATTTTGTTTCATAGATCTTCTCTCAATAGCATTGGCAATCTACCCCAATTTGGATTAACCATTATCAATTGTAGAGCCTCCTGCACCTCAAGCATCATTTCTAACAAAAAACTAAGTTACCGGTTCGGGTTCGAGAACCCGGTTCGCCGGTTCAGGAATTTTTTTTTTTGGGTTTGGGTTCATTTTGGGCTCGGTAATACAAAAACATATAAAAATCAGAAATATATACATATTTGCAGCAGTAATTAAGTTTAGAATACACCACCATATTAATAGTCAAATAACATAGCAAAAATACACCACCACTTTATACTCAAAAGTCAAATGTCATGATAGAGAATTATAAATTAAAGTTCAAACTTCAAACATAAAATGTCAAGTGTTTACAATCAGCCATTAATAATTATTAATTATTGATCATTGATCAATCTGAATCATATGGGTCATCAAAAAAAGCAGCATCATCAGCATCATTAGATGCTACATTTTGTGTAGAACCACAAATAGCATTAGTGGCACTCGCACAAGCACTGCCACTAGCACTAACACTACCGCTCTCATGCTCAGTAGTAGCTGCTTCAGGCTAATAGTCATCATCAATATCAAGTGCAGCTAAGTGACTTGTGGAAGCATCCAAGTCAAGCTGCTCTAGCTCAATATCCCACCTCCTTGTGTCTCCTTTGTAGGAACTATGTTTGTGTGTAAGGAGGCGCAAGTTTGAATGCACATACACCAAGTCCTCAGCCTTTTTTGAATGTAGCCTATTGCGTTTTATTGAGTGGATGAAGGAGTATGTGCTCCAATTCCTCTCAGAAGAGGATGAACTAGCAACCTATTAAGACCAAATTAAATTAATAAATAGTTAAGAGTTACAAAATTTAACTAAACAAAATTATTAATTAAAAATTAAAATTAAAATTACAAATATAAAAAACTTGGGATAAAACTTTTATTGCAATAGGTTGGAGGTGCATGTATTCTTGCCCATGGAAGTACCACCAACTATGAGCATCCACCCTGCACTTGTCTCGAAGAGCATCCATATTCTGATCAACACTCCCAGAGCATGCAAAAGCCATAAACTCAGCCCTCACTCGATCACGTTGGTCACGATCAGTGAAGATTCTACGAATTGCTGCCTTGTACCCTTGGGCCACTTCACCATCCCTATATGGAGCAACTCTTGATGAAGCAGAAAGTATCTTAGGACTATAATATTTGGGACTCAATGCAAAAGCGAGAAGATGCAAGGGAGTGGTCATTTTGTTCCATCTATCAACCATGATTTCCTGTAGCTCTTTGAAGAATTTTTCTTCACGATCTTCCTCTTTTGCATTGATGATGGATCTCATCTTCTCAATCATTGAGTCAATACCATCATATACTTCGCCCAAACAAGGTCTATCCAAGTTAGTGTAACGGATCATGCTCAGTATGGGCTCGGTGAAACTGATGAGATACTCAACACGATCCCACCAACCATAATCTAGGATCCTTTGCTTGATCCTATTTGCCCTTTCATTGCTAGATTGCCTCCATATAACCCAATTAGGGCTGATTACCATGGCACATAGTGCCTCACAAACCTTTATAAGTCGTCTCAACACAATTGTGTTGGAGGCAAAACGGGTCTCGGCAACCTGTTTGAAAATCAAAATTAAAATTAAAATATAATTTAAATATACAAAATCAAAATTTAAAAATTAAAATTAAAAGAAAATTCAAAAATTTAAAAATATTGAGAATTAACTTACCTTCAACAACTCCAATTTTGAGAATTGTCTAAATATTCCTTGCGTCATATGGTGGTTGGTGACAAACATTTGGATGTCTTCGCCCTCGGCATACACCTGTTTGATCCACTCAATTTTGGATCCAATTTTTTGTAGCATTAGATTGAGGGAGTGGACAGCACAAGGTGTACAAAAAATGTGTGGATACTTCTCCTCAACCAATAACCCAGCAGCCCTACAATTTTTGGCATTGTCGGTTACAACTTGCACAACATTTTGATGGCCCACTTCTTCAATAGCTTGGCAAAGGATGTCAGCAATAAATGGACCATCTTTCACCTGTCCTTCACAATCCACTGCTCTCAAAAACATTGCCCCTTTAGGGGACACAGCAATAACATTGATCAATGGGCGATTTCTTGCATCTTTCCATCCATCAGAAACTATGGTCACCCCTGTTTCGATCCACGAATCCCTTATGGGCTTCAAAGAGTCTGCTACATGTTTCACCTTTTTCTCCAATAAGGTGCAACGCACCTTCTCAAAACCTGGGCCCTTATACCCCTTTGGAGCCTCATTAATAGATTTCACCATTTTTTGCAATATGGTGAACGAACAACATTGAATGCCAATCCATTGGCATAGACACATCTTGCTATGTCTTGATCAGCAATCTCTCTTGCCTCATTCTGAAATGAAGCTTCCAACGGTCCCTTAGATCTTTTATTTGAAGAGGGCATGGTTTGCTCTTGAGGGATGTCCATAAATGAATGGCTTTTTGTAGGTGGAAAATAAGAAGGTGGTGTAGGGGGTTTCATGGATTGAGATCCTTTCTTCAAAGGATGGCTTGTTTTACCACCAGTTGTTTTTTGGTCTGCCTTTTCTTGCTCAACAATATATTTCAACACTATATCTTTTGGAATGCCATTGTTGTTTTCACCTAGACAATTTTTGATGCCTATTTTAGGGATCTCGCACAAGTGCCCTTTTACTCGATTGTATGAGCTCGAATATTGAACATTGCAATGACTACAAATCCAAACATATCCTCCACCACCTGGAAGTTGCTGAACCATTTCTACATATTTCCAAAGGGGAGAGGTTGGGTTTATTTTGAAACGAGATTGGATTGAGCCTGAGGAGGTACCGGTTGCCATTGTAATACGGAATAGTGAATACCTAAGGCACAACATATTGAAATTTTGGTATTGATTCATTGAATTTGAAACTAAAAGACTTAATTAATTTCAAAAAAATGAAAAAATTGAACATGTGTTATAGACATTTAGAGGAATGAAAAGTAAAACAAAACAATAACTAAAAAACAAAACAAAAGAGTTGAAGTTCACTTGTGAAAAAAAATGTAAAAAAAAAATAAAAAAACTTCAAAAAACCTACCTCTTTTGAAGAAATCTTGCTCTACGATCTTCTGAGCAACGAATAGACACTTTCAAGTGCTTAGGAATAGCACAACAATCTACAAACAGCCTTCAAGTCTATTCCAGCTTGTGCAAGCAAAAGAGAAAGTTCAGCAATGGAGGCAAAAAATCCTTTTTTCTCATTCACAAATTGGTAAATGAGTTTCACTTTACCTATTTCGTGTTTTTGAGGCAAGTATTAGGGTTAAAAAGAATAAAAAAGTCATTAAAAGTAAAAAACGAGTCAAAAAAGTATTAAAAATATGAAAAGAAAAGTAAAAAAACGCGCCTGGGCGCGGAATAGAACCCGGGTTTTGTGGACCCACAGTCATGGGTCTGGACCCTAGCCGAACCCATAGTCCAAAAGACGGACCCGGAGCGAATTTACACGGACCGGACCCGAATTCCGGACCTGAATTGAACCCGACTCGAACCCGGGGCCTTCTTGAGCGAATCCGGTAACTTAGACAAAAAGAAGTAATTGACATATTAGTCTCCATAGCTTTGAGGAATTCCTTCCTCAAAAACGCCTTGAAGAGAGCAAGTGAAGTGTGGCGGTTGCAAATGAATATTTAAATATCTCTAGTTTCTGCTGTTGTTTTCTTCACTCAATAGGGTTACAAAAGATGTGCTTGTAAGTGTCCTTCACCATCATGCCAGCAAATATGCACACATGTGTCGAATCAGTGACTACTTGTACAACATTTGAGAGTCAAATCTCTTCTATGCCCTCTCTCAAAATTTGAAATAGGATGTCAGTGTCCTTGCACTTCTTGAACAATCAGTTGCTCTAAGAAAATAAGAGCCAGCTGCACATGTGACTATGATGTTGATGAATGGCTGATGTCTAATATCGGTCCACCCATCCATGACCATACAGCAACCCATCCTCATGACCTCCATCACCAACTTCACCTTAGGATATTAGGATACATTGTAACAGCACACACAGTAAAGTCTGTAACAATACTTATCTTCTTCTCCTCTGTGTTGCCTGCACCATGCTGTTGCCTCTGACAATATTAGAATACTTTGTTCACATTAGAAGGATATCTTCTGTTGCTGTTTTTTTTCTTTCTGCAACTTGCTGCAGCGATCAGGGTGATGATAAAACAGTTCAAGTAATATTGGAAGGCTGTCTAAAGGTGTTTAGGGCTGAAAGGAGTGTGGACATTGAGAAGTAGATAGTTTCAATTTTTGAATCCAACCACACTTGGTCATCCCCTAGATGGTTGAAGAGTGTTTGATGTCTCTGGCCATCCAGGATTGTAGGCTGTTTCCAAGGCATCCTTGCATCCCTAGAACGTTCCTGGTACTGGTACATGTTCAAAAGGGCAGGGTATGTGTCCCCTATAACATTGATAAAAAACCAGTAAGAGAAGTTGAAACTTATAATTAATGTAAACAATAGTTAATGAAGCTGAAATTTATGGGGACAGTTCTGAAACTAGAGTTATTCCATTTGAATTTCTTAATGACAATGTTACATAGATATCTTTTCATTTTTGAACACTTACATGCTAATTCCTTATCTGCAGAAAATATTATAGTGATTATATTTTTATATTTTGTTTGAACATTTTCTTCTATTAAAAACAGATTTGAAAAGAAAAAGAAAGAGATTCTATAAATTGACAAGACTAGCAAGTGTAGGTCAATAGCACTTGATAGTACAATTGAAACTAACCTTAAGGCTTAGAAGCTGCTTGAACATAAACTTAGAGAATGATTTGGTATTGTTTTGTCTTTGGTTCTCTGGTTCATTAATGGAAGAACAGTTTTTGTTGATTGCTTTAGTGTGGTTTTTTCAACTGGTGTGTTACGCTACTTTTTGTTTCTATGCTACGCAGTTATTTGTAGTGTGATAAGGAATGCAGAAGGGCTTACTGCCACTTGACCCCTCATGGGGAACAAGAGTCAAGAATTATATTTTGGTTTATGAAGTTTCCTTAGAACATGCATTCTATCAGCAACTATATATATTTTCCTTAATAGTTTCTATTTGTGTGTCTGCAATTGCTATTTGAGGTCCCATTTTTCAGAGCTCAGTTCTACAGGACATGAAATACTGTCCCTTTCTTAATTTTTTGCTGACAAATAATATTGAGATTTTGTTTCTGTGTGAAGGTTTTGTTTTTCATCTGAATTGCATTTTGAACTATAGTGTTTTTCCTTTCCCCAGGCTTTGCAGTCTCCAAATACAAGATATGCAGTCTTTCAGGCTGTATACAACTACTGGAAAGCAAAGGTCAGAACTACACTGGAAACTTAACAGCATCTTTCATGTCTTATTGTGATTACTAATCAATGTAATTAACCAGAGGATAGTCTTGCCTCATATTTGTAGTTTTTTTTCATACTTTAGTTCTGTGAATGTTCTGTAAATGACTGATAGCATTTAAATGATAGTAAGTACTTTAGGGGCAGTGTTGTACATATGATAGATTTTGTGAATTCATGCTAGAAAGTTTGTCCTTTCAGAAAGTATGGTCTGCAAACTGTTGCTTGCATAGTTTCCATTTCAAAGAAACAGACCATCTTTCCTATTATAAATCTTGGGCTTAGCTTGCTTTGTTCTTTACAGAGAGATCGATGGCAAAAACCTATTCTGCGTCGATTGCAGGTAAGCTCAATATGTGGCAAGGAGTTTTTTGATACCTTTTCTTCCTCTACTTGTTAATAGTGTGTTCATTTTTGTAGGTTAAAAGAACTGAAACTGAAAATCTATAACCCTTGCTCTAATTGGAAGCTCCTTGGAAATGTTTATCATTTGATGTTGAAGTTTTGATTCTTTATCCTAATTTTTCTTTTCATGAATCATAAATTTTAAATTTATTAAACATCATGATTTTAAGAAAATATATAGATGATGCTTGCATTCATGCCTGCCTTTGTATATTTTCATAAATGTCATGTATGAGTCAAACACTGCCATTTTTACTACCTCTATCTTGTAAATATATGTTCAAGCCAGCTTGCTTTGCATTTGAGCAGTGATTTAATTTTTAAATTGCTTTTCTTATCAATTACTAACAATTGGAATGTTTATAACTTTATATCATATGTTTTAAAAAGAACTTTGTGTAATATATTTCCAATCATTCATGTTCAAATCTACTATTTTTTCTTGATTGATTCTTCAACATTGCATACCTGCATAGAACAGTACCACATGTCTACTAAAAACTATAAATTGATCGGTGCTATGCTCCTAGTGGCTTTAATAAGTTTGTTAATGATAATTTTTGTGATGTTTTCATCCATTCTCTCTGGTAGAAAGCATATTCATTATTTTTTACAACAGATCAAAGACTTATGTGCACAAAATGTCATCTAGAACTTCCTTATATGCAGTCTTTATGGCTGATGAGTAGGCATATTAAATTATTATATTAGCAATAATCACAACTTACAAGAATAATAATGACAATGGATATGCATAAAATTTTTAGAAGCCTTTCACCATAGCTGTTATATGATGTTTATTTTCCTCTTTGTTGTTTTTTAGCTGTTCTTGCTGTATTTTTCCTGCAAAATATCACAATCTATTATATCTCTTCAGACTATTCCTCAATAATAATAGAGTACATGCTCGTAGTTTCTGCAAGAGAAAAGAATTAGAGGCGTTGCTCCTTTTGGGGCCCTTACTCATGAAAATTCTTTACATATATCAGAAAGATACGCCACCCTACTATGCCAGCAAAGGATAAAGACAATCAAAACTGCAACACCTATACATTGCAAGTGAAATACAAAAAACTAACAGCATGTGATACAATGCTGCTCTATAGTGTAGATATAACCAGCTAAAACCAGACGAAATAGAGAACAAAAAATTTAGACTGCATAAAATTAAACTGCCTAAAACAGACCTTTCCTTACATCACTCCCCATTGCTCCCTTCCTGCTGATTCTTTCTTCAACACTTCAATCACCTGTTCCACCTAGCCCGCTCCTCCTCACGTGCCACCTGAAGACTGCCATCCCTGAAGAGCCCCTGCCAAAGAGGGGAAACAAATACCACCACAAAGTTCTCTCCAGTATGGACAGAGCCACCACAAAAAACTGGAACAATGTAGCTGATTCCAACCTCACACTACCATTTGAATGTGTGGCATGCAAACCAGCCAGTGCCTTACCGAAATTGCTGCAATAGGCACACAGCACCCCAAGCTTCTGATGCATTCCTTTAGTTACACCTGCTTGCCTTCCTAAACTGGCCAGGTTAAAAAGCCTTAACAGCCATAAACATAAATATGCATCAGAAATGACCGTATGTAGGTTGGAGACAAAGTTTCCTTGTATAGCAGATTTTGGCCTGTGATCTGTATCCATACCTATATCCCCCAACACACATTTCACAAACCCTAGAGCTGCATTTAATTCAGAACCAAAGAATTGCCTATCCTCAAATACATTTCCTTAGGGCTTTTGCACCTTTCCTTTCCCTGTGCTTCTTTTGCTTGCCATCCAAACCATTTCACAAACACACCCTCCTGCAACCCAATAAGCCAGATGTACCACAATGAGCTCCAACTGAAAATCAGGCATGCTCTCTATCTGCCACAACATCTCTAGAAAATGCCTCTTTGGCATTTGTGACTAGTAGGCACCATCTAAAACCTCAAGCATCTGCAACATTCCTTCAATTGTTAGAGCACCATCTTTACTGTCAATCCATTAATACACCTACCACGAAATCAACACTAAACCAATGATATTGTTATAATGCATGCAAAACATCTAATGCTCATTAAGAGCATTCTCATTAACTTCTGCTGTCAAAAAGAATGCTAAACCATGGCTTCCAACTCGAGCACTAGGGATTTAGAAAATATAGATATTGAGGACAATTCCTACAAGAAGGCCAAAATCAGGCCCTCGTACACACCTATACTTAGCAAGGCTCAAGGCAGCTGATAACAAAAATGATGCTCCGAATCCCCCACGAACTAGGAATATGACTGTAAATTGCCATAATTGTCTCTTGATCTATGATTGCACTAGCCAGATAATCTGCTACTGTATTCAAATTCTTTCTACAATGCTGAAAACTAAGCATTTCAAAATTATCCTTTATCTCTGTATACATATCAGTTGAGTTTGCGATAGGGACTCAACAATTTTTGAAGGGCATTAATCACAACCATTGCATCATTTATTGCAATGAGAATTTTTCAAGGCTGCCAAGAGATTGGTACTGGTACTTGTATGCCATTTTTGAAAAAATAGGAGATGGCTACTTCGAGTGAAATTTATAAACATAATAATAAATATTAAAATTTTAAATAGATGTCAAAACTAATCTTCTATTCCTGTTTCTACATAGTTTTAAATTGATAGACTGAAGTTTTTAATATTAAAAAACTAAATCTTAAAACTCCAAACAGAGTGGCCATGGTAGGGAGGCAGCTTATTTATGGAAAGATACAGACCATTCTTTGACTCACTGGAGGCTTGGAAAACAATGGACACAAGAGTCATACTCAAAAAATTGCATACAAACACGAGCCATTCAAATTTCTTGGCAGTTGCAACTCAGCTCTGCAAACCTTTGAATGTGCACTCCACCTCCTGTTACCTGTAAACAATCCTTTTGAATTTTTGCTGCTCGTTTTGTGTGTTTGTTGTGTGTTTTGGGATAAATTTAATAATTTGATATAATTTTTAGGTTTTATTTTTTTAACTTTAGGGTTTTTTGGGAGATATCCTCACTTTAGGGGTTTTAAAACTGATATGTCTCAAATGACATGTTTCCATTGTTTTACAGAGTTTCAGAATTGGGGGACAGGTTTCAGGGATGGCAAAATTTTTCCCAAAACAAATAATATATAATTATAATATTTGAAAAATTAATTATAAAACATCTAAGTAGCCGAGTTCACCTCCTGCCGGGCCGGATTTGGGTTCAGTTTGCACCAGATCCGGGTTCCAGTTTGGTTCCTCTGTGGGTTCCGGTAGGGTTCCTGCTTAGGCGGCCCGGTTCACCTGGGGCAAACCCGAGCACACCCAGGATGCGCATGGACGTGCAACGATGGGTTTCTCACTTTTTTTTTTGCTTTTTTAAAATTGTTTCTGCTTTGACTTTGACCTGCACCCTCCTCAACTCTAAAAGAGACCTCAAACACATAAAACACCAAAACAACTTCATTTTTGTTCATTTCTTTTGCAAGCAACAACTTTAATTCCAAGAGGCCGAGCATTCATTTTTGCTTGTTGGATCAACAAAGGGAGTTGAAGACTGACCTTTGAAGCTTCTACAACGATTGCATTGTCATTCCCACACATTTACAAGTGTCTATTGGCTGCATGAGCACACTATTAGTGCAAGTGACAGTGGCACTAGCACTGCTTGTGGTTCATCTAATGTTCCTACATCATCTAATGTCAATGATGATGATGATATTGATGATTAAAAGTGTTGAACTTGATATTATTATTTTAATATTGAACTTGAAGTTTGAATGATGAGTATTTATCATGCATGTTTTAAATGACATTCAAGTTTATGGTGGTTTTGTTGTTTATATGATGCTATGTGATATTCTTATCCTAATTCATGCTTCTAGGCTGCATATATATTTATGATTTTAACATGTTTTTCTGTACAAATGACCCCAAAATGAATCCAAACCCCAAAAATAAATTTAGTCGAACCTGCGAATAGTACCTGAACTAGTACTAGAACCAGCAACTTAGTAAAAAATAATAAAAGAAATTACAATTTAATAATTTATCTTTTTAAAAATAAATATATTAAATATTTTATAACTATAAATATATAACTAAACAATATATTTTAATATATAATTATAAATATAGTATTAAATAATATAAATATAATTAACATTATAAAAATAATATATATATATAAGATTGCAGGAATCAGAATCAGATAGCCGCCACCCTATAAACTGCAGTGTGCCTGGTAAACTTTTTTCACGTGACCAGTGACACTGGCGCGACATGCCCTCCGGTACACGGGGACGGTGGGGAGACTAGACCTCATGACCTCTTGCCTGCAACAGGATGCTTTAGCAAATTGAGCTAGGCCCACTGCCCCCAAAAATAATACATATTTTTATTATTAATATATAAATTTATTTATTCATTAAACTAATAGCAGTTAGTAATTATTAATAAATATATAGATGATAATATATATTATTATATTACATAAATATAAATAATAAGTTATAATTTATTATATTTCATCACACAAAAATAAAAATCAGAAATTTCTTTTATTGTTCAAGAACCATTACAGGACTCTTGTCATTTTTTAAATTTATTTTCTTCTCTGTGTTCTTTTGCTTCTTCCCGAGAAGTAGGGGATCTAGAAACTCACAAACATTTACAGAAAGAAAATTTATAGAACTTTAACTACATTTTAAAAAAAAGGAAGAAAATTTACAGAGCTTAACTGTACTTGAGAAAACCTGTTTTGTGTGGTTTTAAAAAAATAGTTTTTTAGTAGCATGATTTGAAAAAATGGGGGTTTTAAGGTCAGGGTTACCTGACTGTCCCAGGGATGGCTGGGAGTACCCAGTCATCTCCTGTTGGGGGGACTGTCCCTAGGGATGTCCCCTGCACTGTAGGGCCATCCTGGAGACTGCCACCGTTGCATGTGGCACCTGTGGAACAGCAAGGGGATGTCTCATCTCCACCCCACCATCCCTGTCCCCAAAATGTGGGTTTTTAGGGGAGGCATTCCCA
Source organism: Sequoia sempervirens (assembly GCA_007258455.2). Classification (NCBI taxonomy): domain Eukaryota; kingdom Viridiplantae; phylum Streptophyta; class Pinopsida; order Cupressales; family Cupressaceae; genus Sequoia; species Sequoia sempervirens. The sequence goes on along the minus strand of VDFB02158779.1, from coordinate 18,873 downwards.
TTGAACACTGCGTATTTCCTTTGATCCATTTGTTTAGATGCTGTTGTAACTAATAAATATTCAAGGATATCTGCTGTTTCAGCACTCCAGTTTTTAATCTTTTAAGGTAAACTGATTGTTTGCACTTTATCATCAAGTGCGCAACCTAACCTACAATGATATCCGTATCGAGTATGAAAACAACCTGAAGTGGACAACCTAACTGCCTTATTTGAGGAAGCAAGGCTTAACAAAACAGCAATTTTTTGATCAAGATCCATCATAGAAGGTCCAACATTGAAAAGAGTTTCAAAATGTCTTAGGGCTGCAGCTCTTGGTCCCTTACACTGCTTGGTCTCATGGACATCATTAAGATATTTCATTCATTCTTTCAACATTAATTGAATAGGAATTATTCTCTAAGTTGATCCATAACCTATATAAGGTCTTAATATCTTATCCATTTCTGCTGAGGAATGGAATTTTTTAGACTAAAATATTTGTACTGTTAACAGCTTGAGAGCTATGAAGTGATTGAATCATCTTGAACTAGACAACCACATAAACCTTCATTGAAGGCAACTTGTTACAGCCTTTTGCAGAAAATTCAAAACAAATAAGGAAATTCATCCAACTGATGGACCCTCTTAAATTTAAGAGGGCCTTATTTGCCTCTGTTTATTTTGTTTATGCTATCTTTATTATTGATTTTATTTGTTATTTCAAATTCAGAAGTGATCTGAATACTATTTTCATCTTTTCATGGAGGAGAGCTTGTGGACCGTACAATTTTGTAATATTGTGGTTACTGTTTTCAAAATAACACATTTTTAGTTTGGGTATTTAAATGGCTATTTTAATTTGGTGAAACTGGGCTGAAGGATCTGTCATTCTCATCATAAATTGTGCTTTTCTAAATGTTTGAATTATTTATTGTATTTGCAGCCACCTCCTCCAGTCAATGACACCAACCCATACAATGTTTTCAGACCTAGAGAGAAGGCTCATCGACTCCACACAAGGCGGGTATGTTCTACTACTGCTTTGTTTAAGGAGAGAAAGCAATTTTTGGACCATTTATGCTTGTGTACAATTTGTTATTAGACATAAGTTTAGTGTTATCCTTGCTAGTTAGCGAACAAAAAGAATTCAGCTTTGTATTTTTATTTACGTCTGATTGAAATTGATTTTCTAATTCACTTTTGGCTTTTCTAACGGGTGGATATAAGAATGCACGGGAGATAAATTTTCAGCTGGCCTTTAATTTTATGGATATCATAAATTTCATAATTAATGTGAAATTTGTTTGATTGTAGACGCAAAGGAGAGAGAACAATGTTCAGTCTTTTGAGAAACTTCGTCAGGTAGTCTTTCTCTACTCATTCTATAACTGATTTTCCTGTGTTTGTAAAACCTATCTGTTATTATCTTGGGGCATTACAATTGCATTGATTGATTTGAAAGGTTCACTCTCAATGTAAAATATACTTGATGTAGCCACATTTCTCATTATTCCAGATTGGTTTCTGTGACCTGTGTAATTATTTTGCATAGTTTGAAAAAGGCTGCTGTATCTGTAGTTAGCAGACAATTTACATATCAACAAAATTATTGGGAGTTACATGATTATTGTGTATCTTAATATCCTGAATAAGTATTCAATGTAACAACATCTGAAGCCTTTAAGGGAATTATCTTTACCATGTCTCACCTACATAAATTTTGTAGAGCAGTTCTCAAAATTTTATACCCAGCCAACAAATGAAAAACACAAGAGTTAAAGAAATGCCTGTCTACAAGAATCCAATCAATTACAATTATTTTCCAGGTTAGGTGAAAATCTATATAAAATCGTTCCTGAATTTTGCTTTAAAATCTTTCAAGCACTGACCTCATCTTGATCAGAACGGATGAACTCCAAGTTTGAAGGCAATGCCTTAAACATCAGTCTAGCAACCCACGCAAAAGTAGTATGCATCTTTGATTGAGCTATTTTTGGAATAATGTTGTTGCCAATGAGAATGTCCATGGCCTCACAATAGAAAGTGAGTAGTCAACCCACAAGAAATGTGATACTCATTGCTTGATCTTGAACATGAGCAACCTTCAATAGGTATCTCAAAGCATCTTATGTAATTTAGAAAATTAAGGAGGAATAGCACATCCCATGAGGATACACTTATGCAAAAATGTTGAGTCAAGAAGCTTACCATTTATGCAGACTTAGAGCAATCCATGAGAGAACACTGTATGTACTGGCCAGCTGAAAGCATTTTTTTACCTCATCCATGTCATCTTCAAGATAAAGTCCCACTCATTCTGTATTGAAATGGTGACAAGGGAGAGCCAGAGGCTCAAACTTGTAAATTCTTCATTCATCAACAACACATTCAATGTTCATTGAATGGCTTTATAAAGCCTTCTAACATCTAGCTACCCAACAACTAACTAACAATTGACTAGTAAGTAATAGCTAACTAAAAACTAACATATAATAAATTAATATTAGCATGTTAATTTATTATTTATTGAATTATTGAATTATTCTATATCATGCACTATTTAATTTAGTGCTAATATAGGGACTTTATTTTGGTGTTGCAATATCAATAATAGGTATGTTTCGTATTTGCCTCCCTTCAATGAAATTTTTGTTTGGAAGTTGGTTTCTACTGATAATGCATCCAATTACAATGTGCAACTGAAAAATCTATTACGCCCTTATGACTCCAAAATCCTTATACAAAAGAAAAAGGATAAGTTATATTCGCAGTAACCATTTAAATACCTCTGTCTTTCGCATCAAACTGCAAATTATTAATTGAATATTGATAGTATTCTCAATTTCTCAAATGATTTCTGGGTTTTATGCTCTTGTTCAACAGCTTTCTAGAACATTTTGAATATCTGAATTTCGTCAAGAAATGAGAAAGATATTGTAATTTTAGTGAGACTGTTAAACTGCCATTTAAAATCAGAACAATGTACCAACAATTGAATGGTGCCTAATGAGAACATGATTCCTCCTTTGCACAAACTGAATATCCATGAAAGGGTAGCATAATAAATCCATACCAATCTTCAAACAATGAAACCCTTATAAATGAAAGATAAAAACCTTATTCTCAATCACTTTAACCTCCTACACTTTTTTGCAACACCTTATATCTTTTTGAGAGTGGACTGCTGGTATGGCTGTAATCTGACATAAACCATGTCACCTACCTCAAACTCCCTCTCTATCCAATGTTGATCAGTGTACATCTTTTGCTGATTCTGCGCATGTTGAATGTTCTCTCTCAAAGATCTTATGATGTCCTGACTTTCCTACAAAAAATCCTTGGCCTTGGGCACTTTATAATCACCAAATAATAAATCGATGAAGCTAGGAGCCTCATACCCATACAACGCCATGAAGGGTGACATCTTAATGGACATATGATAAGTAGAGTTGTAGCAGAACTCCCCCAAATGCAACCATCTAACCCATGCCTTTTGCTGTCATGAAACGTAATTCCTTAGATAACCTTCCACCCACTTGTTAACAATTTCAGTTTGCCCATCCGTCTGGGGGTGGTAGCTTGTGTTGGGAGTCAACATAGTACCACAAAGTTTGAACAATTCTTGCCAAAATAAACTCATGAATTTGCTGTCCCTGTCACTTATGATATTTCTAGGTGCCCCATAAAGCCTAAACACCTCTTTGAAGAACAAATCTGCCACCTGTAATGCTGAAAATCTTGTTGATATGGCAAAGAAATGGGAAAATTTAGTCAATCAGTCAACTACCACATAGATACAATCCTTCCCTTGCACCTTGGGAAGTCCTATGATTAAATCTATAGATATACTTTCCTACTTTTGAATAGGAATGGGCAATGGTTGCAACAGACCAGCAAGGTATGTGTGCTCATTTTTGTTTTGTTGGCACACTTGACACTCACGTACATACTTAGTTATATCATCTTTCATGCCCTTCTATGAGAATCTCTCACGGATCTGCCTGTATGTCTTGTAAAACCCCGGATGACCAGCCATTGGAGTGTCATGAAATGATTTAAAAATCTGCTCCTTTAACTTAGTTTCAAGCACTAAAAATATTCTTTCCTTGTAGAAAATTAACCCATCCTTAACACTATATTTTTCTTCACTCAAAACACCATCAAGAATGTTGTTTGTGAATGTTTTTTGCATAATCAGCTTGTATTTTCTCTTTCCAATCTGCTGCAATCTTGGAAAAAATGTACAAATGTGGCCTCCTAGAAAGTGCATCAGACACTACATTGCGTTTCCCCTTCATATGCTATATCAAAGTCAAAGGCTTGAAGTTTGCTTACCCATTTTTTCTGCCTTTCACTTAAATTCTTCTAATTTAAAAAGTATTTGAGGCTATTATGATCAGTCCTCACTATAAATCTGCCCCCAATAAGATACTGTCTATACTTATCCAAGACATGCATGATAGCTAACATCTCCTTATTATAAATAAAGTAATTCTTTTCAACTCCCCTCAATTTTCTGCTTTCAAAGGCTATAGGATGCTTATTTTGCATTAGGAAAGCCCTGATACCTTCCCCTGAAGCATCACACTCAAGCTCAAAAGGTTTAGTAAATTCCAGAATAGTTAAAACAAGGCATGAGCTCATCAAAACCTTAAACTAATCAAAGGCTCTTTGTGCTGATTCGGACCAAGAGAATGCCCTTTTCTTGGTCAAATCTGTAAGTGGGGCAGCAACCTGTGAAAACCTCTTCGCAAACCTACTGTAGAACCCACATAACCCAAAGAACCCCTTAAGTTGTGACAAGTTTGTGGGTGGTGGCCAGTCTTGTATTGCCTTAATCTTTTCAGGGTCTACACGCACACCATTAACATTAATGATATGCCCCAAATAAAGTATTTCAGTCATTCCAAATTCACACTTAGATTCTTTAGCAAACAACAATTCCCGCTCAAGAATACCAAGTACCTCATCTAAGTGTTTCAAATGCTCCTCCCAAGATCTATTGTAGATAAGAATGCCATCAAAGAAGATAGGAACATACTTATGGAGCTACTTACTGAAAACTCTGTTCATGCATGATTGAAAAGTGGTTGGTGCATTTGTCAAGCCAAAAGGCATGACAAGAAACTCAAAGTGCCCGAAGTGGCATTTGAAAGCTGTATTCTCCACATCCTCTTCCCTCACTCTAATTTGGTGATAACCTGATCTCAAATCAATCTTGGAGAAGTAAACCGCCCCATGCAATTCATCAATCAACTCATTAATGTGTGGAATGGGGTACCTGTTCTTTATAGTCTTTTTGTTTAAGGCCCTGTAGTCCACACACATGCACATAGCCCCATCCTTCTTCTTCACCAATACAACTGAAGAAGCAAATGGGCTCTTACTGGGTCTTATGTGCCCCATCTCTATAAGCTCTTGAATGGCCTTCTCTATCTCATCCTTGTGCCTCTTAGGATGACAATAGGGTGTGGTAATAACTGGTTTCGCTCTCTACTCAAGCTCAATGACATGCTCAATGCCTCTATCAGGTGGTCTCCTTGGAGGTATACTACCAAACACTTTGCTCCTCTTGGTAAGGAGCTCTTATACATTTGGTGGATAGGTCTTCTTGACCTCTTTAGTGACCGTACGCATAATAATGCACTTTGCTGCCCACTCAACCTGATCATGTATAAAAAGTCTTTCCATGTGCTTGAAGGAAACAACACATGGTCCTCCATTAGACAAGCCTTTCAAAACAACATTCTTACCCCCTTGATTTAAATTTTAGCTCTATGGTCAGAAAATTGAGAGTAATCTCTCCCAAAGAATGAAGCCACTGAATGCCCAACATTGCATCTGTATCACCAATGCCCACCACATAGAAATCCTCCTTAATCTCATGATTCCCAAACTGAACATTCAACTGAGGAACCATCCTAGTGCACTAGATAGTAAACCCATCTGTTACCATAACTCTAAATCCACTCACCTCCTGTGTTTGAAATCCCCTTCGAACCACTAAGCCCTCATCAATGAAGTAATGGGTAGCTTCTGTATCAATCAATGCCACTATATGCTGCTCCTCTATCACTCCTCTAATGCGCATAAACTCATTTTTTTGGAAACTATGAAGCTGTGCTAACATCCCACTATTGTCCTCCACCTTCTCACCCTCTTCTAAAGCTTTTTCCTCTTCACTTTCTTCAGTATCAACTTGCTGTTCTGAATTTTTTGCAACTCCTTCCTCATTAGATTGGTACTCTATTAGCAACACTTTAGCCTTGGATGAATATTTATGGCCTTGAGTGTAAGGCTCTTTGCATGTGAAGCATAAATCCTTCCTTCTTAGCTCATTAAGGGTCTCACTATCAATCTTGGTGTATTATTTCTTGGGTTGCTCATGTTATTTTGTGTTGATTTTCTTGTCTTTATCCTTCATTTGCAGCAACCCCTTTGACTGAAATTTACTCTTGAAAGCTGATGTCTCCATGTCTCTAGCCTTTTTGATAGCTTCTTGAAGGGTAGGAGGGTTAAAAGCTTTGATCCAACCCCTTAAAGGATCGGAAAGTCCATCTATGAACAACACTATAAGCCTTCTCTCAAAAATATCAATCACAAGCACAAATAACTTTTGGAAATCTGCAATGTAAGAATCCACTAAACCACAATGTTTTAGTTGAGCTAATTCCTTAAAGTGCAATTCTGGATCCTTCTTATCAAATCTTTCAATTAATCTTTTAGTGAAATCCTTATATGAAGTTATTTGTGCATGCCCAAAGTCAACATACCATTATACCACCACTCATGAGCAACACCATCAAGGTGTATAAATGAATACTAAATGGACTCCAACTCAGGCATAGGGTTTAAAGTGAAGTATCAAATTTCCGTACCCATGCTCTCACTACCATCTTTCCGGAGCCATCAAAATAGGGTAGTGTAAGCTTTCCCACTTTCCTGCGTAGTTCATTGTGCTGGTCTCTATTACCCCTTGTGTCAGAGTGTCTCATTCTCAAATCAATGTAGTCTCTGAGAGATATATCCTGCTGGAAACCAGGCCCTGCATCAAGCCAATCTTGCCTAAATTGATCTTGCTGTTCCAACAAAGTGAGCTCAGGATTAACTGGTGCTTCTATCCTAGGTGGAAAGTTGGGCATAAGGGGCCTTGCCAAAGCTCCCTGATTATCCACTCCTTGCTGTCCCACTCTGTTTATTCTAACTCCTTGCTGTCCCACTCTGTTTCCTTGTCCCATTTGATCCATTCTTTGTATTAATTCAGCTAACCGATCATTAGTTTCTTGTGCCTGTTGAGCTGCCCTACCTTGCCCCCTAACCAACACATCAAGTAAGAGCATCAATCTGTCTGGAGGACCTTCATTTCTCTCATTCCTCTCACCTTCACCACCCCTATCTCCCATGTTTTCAGTGTTGGATGACCAACTAGATGATGGTTCTGAACGCTATCCTTCCTCTGATGATGGCCAATGCTCTCAATACCCCTCTTCCTTTCTCCTACTTCTTTCTAAGTATCTTCTTTCCTTATCACTCAAGCTCATAGAAAATCACACCCACTGGTTGGCAGGACTGATTTGGCTCTGATACCATTGTAATATATAACCCCAAATATTTTCTTTTGAATTTTTTCCCAACTGCTGTTTGAAAGTTTATGTTTTTTGAGTTTGTTTGTTTGTTTTTTCCTCAGGTGCCAATCATGATATAACTATGCCAAATGATAAATAACGGATTGCAAAGGTTAACTACAGAAAAATTGCTAGAAAGATATCATTCAACACTTCAATATTCAGAATTTCAATGACATGTAATGTGCAGATTTACAATCATTTATATCAGAATTTAAAGAAGACTTTCAGACCTGGAAACAAGAAGCATAACAGCAACATATAAGGCTCCTCAAAGGCAACACACAACATCAAGAACTTGACCTTAATCCTTCTTGTTTACCAATTTCAGGATACATTGAAATCAGACTTCAATAGCAATCAGAACAGTCTAAACCAGCAAGCTATAAACTGAGCTTTTTCCACCAACAAGGCCGTCCCTAGGAGAAAGTTTGATCTGCCTTGATAAATCACATACTCATCCAAAAAATACATTCTTATGCTTGAAAGAATCACCTTGAGGAGGGCCTTCCAAAGAGCAAATACCCATTTTGCAAACTCAATCCATCTCAGAGTTATGAACATAAAACTAGGTTCAGGTCCAAGTTCTGAAGTACCCAAAAACTGAATGAAAACACACCAAAATCTCAAGAAATCCACGCCACACCGAAGTAAAGCAATCTCACACCAAACCCAAACTTAAAACCTCAAAAAAATTGGAAAATCTTCATTCTCAAGCCTGTAAATTTGACCACTTGAAGCACTAATGTGATTTCTAGGTGAAATCACTCTTCTACCAGCTAGGGTAGGTCTTGCACTGTTGAAACCAGCCTTAGATATTGAGGGTTTTTGTCCTCAATCCCGTTTCTTTTACCTTCTGGTAAAAAACCAACAGCATCACTGTAAGCAATCAGAACAACCATGTCCAAATGAGGCTTCAAATGAAGTTTTTAAAAGTCTGTTGCAAATTAGGGCGACCACCTCTCAAGAGAACCCTAAAAACCTCCTAAAACCCACGCCCCCTTCTCATCCTTAGCATTTTATTTTTAATTTTTACTTCATCACCTTGCTTTGGGCGACCACTCCTTATTCAGCCTTCAAAAGCATTTTAGATGCTTTTATAACAACTTTAAGTCAATACTCTAGGTGCCCAAGGTACTTTTATGTTCTTCGTGACCCTCAACAAATAAATATAAAGTTACTTTATAATAGTTCACTTTTTGAAACTTAAATCAAATATTAAAATGATTAAACCTTAGCAACTTTATACCAACAAAATATGTGTTGTTGAGACTAGTCTGACTTGGTCCAACTTACCCGAAATAGACTACTAAAAATAGCAAGTGACATCCCAAAAGCTTAAACTAGAGAAATACTGATATGCACCAAGACTCATTGTAGATAGTGCGCATCGTACTGGCCCTGCTAAAAATAGAAAGTCTGTAGTTGCTTTTTAAAACAACTTTAAGTTATTGCACTAGGCGCCCGTGGTACTATTTTGTTCCCTTTTTGACCCTCAACATTAAAATATAAAGTGACTTTATAATAATCCACTTTTCGAAGCATAAATCAAATATTAAAATGATTTAACTTTAGCAACTTAATACCAACAAAATATGTGTTGCTGAGACTATCCTGACTTGGTCCAACTTACCCAAAATAGGCTTACTATTTTTAGTAACCACTAAAAATAGCAAGTGACATCCCCAAAGCTCAAACTGGAGAAATACTGATATGCGCTAAGACTCACTGTAGACAGTGAGCACCATACTAGCCCTGCTAAAAATAGAAAGTCTCCCAGAAAACTGCAAACCCAACACCCAAGAGCTGGAACTAAGTCCCCTTATCAGAACCACTTAGCCTACAGGGACTTTGGAATAGGCTAAAGGTGATGTCCACTGCTCAGAGGCTAGGAGGGTACATTACACAAACACACCTCTAGGATGCATGCCATACACAATGTAAAATGAGCTAAAACCTGTACTTCTCCTGTACTTCAATTTGGAGAATCATTATATGCAAACTTTCTTTGTGCCAATGCCATATCCCAACTACTGGGTGTGTTTCTGACAAGGCATCGTAACATATCACCAAGACTCTGATTGACAACCTCAGTTTGGCCATCCGTCTGGGGGTGATAGGCTGAACTAAAATTGAGGTGTGTGCCCAACTTTTTCCAAACTTGGTGTCACAATCGGATATGATACTTCTTGGAATATCATGCAACCGTACCACTTCCTTGAAAAACAAGTTAGCAATATTGCTAGCATCACTAGTTCTCTTGCATGGAATAAAATGAACCATTTTAGAGAACCTATCCACAACTACAAAAATAGAATCATTGCCCCTTTGGGTACGAGGCAAACCCAAAACAAAATCCATACTTACAGAGTTCCATGGTCTAGATGGAATTGGTAAAATACAAACTAGCATTCCGACTCTTCTCTTTTGCCAACTGACAAAATTTGCACCTCTCCACATACTTCTTAACATCTGCCCGCATCTTTGGCCAATAATAATGTGTGTTCAACTTCAAATAAGTTGTCTTGCCCAAAGTGTCTTGCTAGGCTGCCACAATGTTTCTCCTTCAATAAACTATCCCTCATTGATCCTCTAGGGATGCACAATTTGTTCCCTTTGAACAGCAAACCTTCCAGTAGCATAAAGTCCATCCATGGCTCTCTATCTCTGTTGATAGGACAGTTGCAAGGTTCAAATGCTTCCTTGAAATCTGCTTCATCAACATACAACTCCATCAAACTATCAAAGTCCACACTGTTATCTTGAATTTCATGAAACAATAAACTTCTCCTACTTAGTGCATCAGCAACCTTATTTGTTTGTCCACTCTTATGTTTCAACACAAAGTTAAAACTTTGAAGATACTCTACCCATTTAGCATGCCTTTGGTTCAACTTATGTTGGCTGTTTATAAATTGCAATGCATGATTATCCGTATAGACAATGAACTCCTTAGGAAGCAAATAATGCCTCCACTTCTTCAATGACTGAACTAAGGCATAAAACTCAAAATGATAGGCTGAATATTTCTTCTTAGCATCATTTAAGTTTTCACTAAAATAAGCCACAGGTTTTCCTTTTTAACTAAGAACAGCCCCTATTGCCAATCCACTAGCATCACATTCAACTTGGAATACTTTATTGAAATCAGGTAAAGTAAGAATAGGCTGTTCACTCACCTTCTATTTGAGAAATTGAAAACTCCTTTCAGCTTCTTGCATCCATCCAAACTGCCTTTTGTTCCCCTTAAGTGTCTCAAGAATTGGAGCAACTACATGACTGAAATTCTTAATAAACTTCCTGTAAAAACTAGCAAGGCCATGAAAACTTCTTTCTTCCATTGCATTCTTAGGTGTTGACCAATCAATGATGGCTTGAACCTTCTCCTTATCCATCTTCAATCCATCCTTGGACACCACAAAGCCCAAATAAACCAGTTCGGTCTGCATAAACACACACTTCTTAAGGTTAATCTGCAACTTCTCCTCATGTAACCTTGTCATAACCATTCCCAAATGCTCCAAGTGCTCCTCTTATGACCTGCTAAACACCAAAATGTCATCAAGATATACAATAACAAACTTCCCAAGAAACAGTTTCAAGACCTCATTCGTAAGCCTTATAAAAGTACTAGGGGCATTAGAAAGCCCAAAAGGCATAACCAACTATTCATAAAGCCCATCACTAGTTTTAAATGTTGTTTTCCATTCATCCCTAGGCCTGATTCTAATTTGATGGTAACCACTTTTCAGATCTATCTTAGAAAAATAATTGAGCCACTCAAACAATCCATTAAATCTTCAATTCTAGGAATAGGAAATCTATATCTAATAGTTATCTTATTGATGGCTCTAGAATCAGTGCACATTTCCATTCACCTCCTTTTTTTGGCACTAGAATTGTAGGAACAACACAAGGGCTAAGACTTTCTCTTATCAAACCTTTCTTGAGTAATTCCTCAACTTGCTTTCAAATCTCCTCATTCTCTTTAGGAGTCAATCTATAGGCAGCTTTGTTTGGAAGGCTAGCCCTTGGAATCAAATCCATATGATGATTAATACTCCTCATTGTGGCAACTCATCAAGAAGATCCACTGCTACAATATCCATATGTTCATTCAAAATATCTTGCACTTCATTAGGCAAATCATCTAATCTTGTAGAGGTGAGCACAATAGAAAATTTAGAAACCAAAGCAACTCCTACTTCTTCCTTCTTCATCTCATGTAAAAACTCTTTTCCACTTACCAACATTACCTTGCTGTTGCTTCCACTACCACTGTCCTCTTCTCGTTCCTGCATAGGCAAGAGGGTATGCTTGATCCCATTCTTCTCAATAGTGTAGGTATTATCTCTCCCATTATGCACTGCTTTCCTATCAAACTGCCAAGGTCTACCAAGCAACACATGACACACATCCATGGGCATGATATCACAAACAATATTATCCTTTTTACTACCAATTTGGAATTCAACCATAGCTTGTTCATTAACTACCAATTGATATCCTTTTTATAACCAAGAAACTCTATAGGGTGTGGGATGTTTGGTTCTTTCAAGACCCAATTTCTCTACCATTTAAGTAGACACTATGTTATTTGTATTTCCACTATCTATAATCAACTTACAACATTTACCTTTTGCCTTACATTTTGTTTTGAACAAAGCTCTCTTTTGCACTGGTTCTTGATTCTCCTTGGGTGGCTTCAACAACAGCCTTTTAAGTAGCAATGATTCTCCCAATTTAGGTTCTTGATGATGTGCCAGTGATCCAACACTCTCTAGATACACATGTACAATCTGGTTCTTGTATAGCCTCATTGTGAAGATTCTGGACACTCCCAACTCTTGTGACCAGCATATTGATTATATTTGAAACATTTCCTAGTAAAGCCTCTTCCTCTTCCTTGGAAACCCCCTCTTCCAATTGATCTACCTCCTTTGTTTCGGTATCCACCTCTTTCTTGATTTGCTGTCCCACTTGAACTTCCAACCCCTTCTTCTTGTTGCTGTTGCTGTCCTCTTCCAATTTGTTGTCCCTTTCCTCGATAGCCTCTTCCTCGATTTCTCCCTTGCTGATTTTGTCTTCTTTGAAGCTTTTCTTCAGCCTTGACGGCAAGCTAATATGCCTCTTCGAGAGTCCTAGGTGGTACTAGACTCAACTCATCTTGCAAACTATACTTCAAACCTAAGTCACAAGGTTCGAATTTGAATTCGAGTTCGGCAACATTGAAATTCGGATGAAGTTCGGCAAGGAAAAAATTCAAAAAGTAAAAAATTCGGATTAAATTCGCCTTATGAAATTAAATAATATTAATAGTATATAAAAACTAGTAAATATTATATATACTAAAAATATATATTATATATGATGTAATATATTTTCTTATATATAATAAATAATATATATAAGTAAAAATAATTTATTACATATAAAATAATATTAAAAATATATAAGTAATATATCCACAAAATTATAATTTATAAATATTAAAATAATATTATATATTAAAATAATACTATATTAGTCGATAGGTTTAAAATTTTAATTTAAATATTTAAGTTTGTTCATTTTTATATATTAGTAATTTTAAATCTAAATTTAATATATTAAAATATTAAATTTTAATTATTAAATGTTAATATTAACAAATAAATAAAAATAAATAAGTAAAGTAAAATATATTAAACTTAAATATATTAAATGTTAATTATATAAATAAAATAATATTTAACTTTTTATGAATGTCAATTATAAAAATATAAAATGCAATGTAAAACTTTATAAAATATAGAAAAACCTTAAATGCAGATGAAACCGCGATGGCGAGGGCCGCTGCGACTTTGAACAGCCTGCAGATAGACGCCAAACTCAATGCCCGTCCTTCAAAGCGATTCCTCTCACTCGTTGTTCCTTTGCTATCGTGCCATGAGACCTGTCGCGGCTGAAAAAAATCATACGCAAAAGATATGTTCTATGTGCCCTAGCTGCAGGAGAAATTCCATACTTTAACAGCAATCTCATCGTGACTGATACAGGATACCTATCAAAAACCCTAATAAAAATTGCTTTGCAAAAATATATGTTCATCAAAATACTGTCGTCTTTTCCGTACAAATTTAACCGCAAATTTTAACGAATTTCATACATTTTTTAAGTGTTCGCCGAATTCCGAACTTCAAGCATGAAATTCAGCGAAGCTTGTGACACAGCTTCAAACCATTCAAATATCTTGCTACCTTCTCAAGATCTTCCTCACTATGGCTTGATTGAATCACCAACTTGTAAAACTCCTCCGTGTATTCTTTGACCGACATGTCTTTTTGCTTGAGATTTTGCAATCTTTTAAAGAGATTTGTTTGATAATCTCCTGGAACGAACTTGGCCTTCAACTTAGCAACCATTCAATCCTATGAGGTAATCTTTTCCTTGTTCTTCTTTCGTCTCTTAGATTGGACATAGTCCCACCACATAGCAGCATGGCCTTTGAGCCTTGTGCAGGCGAACTTCACTCTTTTTTCTTCTACAACTCCTTCATACTCAAAATACTTGTCTAAATCATTGATCCAATCAATGAGTTCTACACCGTTTAAACTTCCAAAATAGGTAGGGACTTCAATCTTTGGTTTGGCTTCCACACTTAGTACTGTCCTCAACAATTTCTCTTCAAATCCCAAATGTTGGTTTTCTTCATCATCTCTTAACTGTTCTTCCTTTTCAACTTCACTCACATCATCTGTGACTACCCCTCTTCGTTGGGCTCTCTCCATAGCATCCATTCTCACTACTAGGTTCTGCAACATTTCATAGAGACCTTCATCATGGCCTTGTCGACCTCTACCACGATTGCCTCCTTGTCCTCTCAACACTCTCGGTGGCATTCTGCCCACTCTTCAACAACCCCAAATCTTCTGTTTTGATATCAAATCAGTGACAGCCAGCCATGAATGGAAGCAAATTCAACAACAAAAGCAAATTCAACAGCAACTACCAACAGGGAGCACTTCATTCAATGAAGAACCACAACAGTCAACAATAAAGAGCAAACACAGCCAAATTGCTACAATGGAATTCAACCAATGTTCACCAGTTACTTTAACTACATAATTCAACTCTAAGTTCCAACAAAGTTTAGGAGAAACTCAATCAAAAACCCGATTATTAATTTCTCATTGATTTCATTGCACAGGTTACAAACAATCACTCTCCATGTTGCTAGTGTCAGACAACAGTCATCCACCAGTTCTCACGATGAGGAACAACAAATGATTTGTTTCAAAGCTCTGCCAATTTCCACTCCAAAAACTCAAGCAACATTGGGCGTTTTCTCCCTTCCAGGCGACAATTTCTTCCAATCAAACTCGTTTTTTCCCTGCTCCAACTGTCCACCCAACGTCTTCTTCAAAGGCTCGATCTGCCTTACAACCGCCCACTAACCTCCTTCTACTAAGCTTGATCTGTTTTTTCAAGCCAAAACGGTGTCCACCAAAGACTTATTACAAACAAACAAAAACGTTAGCAAAAACAAATACTAACAAAAATTAGAATGGGGAAAAAGCCCCTGCATCACTTGGTCCAAATACAAGAATTTCTTCTGTGTTGGAACTTTATTTGCAGCATCATTCTTCTCTCAAATTATTTACTGAGTAAAATCTTTGGGAATAGCCACTGTTCCCATAGGGTCATTTTTATTTACCTCAATTCAATTGCTTTTGTATAATGAGGTCTTCATTTTGTTTACAATTGCCATTTATATAATTAGTGATGTTCATTGTTTAAATTCTAAATTGTTGTGAAATGTTATGCCGTGGAGATTGCCAAAGTTATAAGTTTCCATGATTTGGATGCAACTCTTCGTTGACTTTAGTTTCCATCTTTTCTTTTGCATCATAACTCATTGAACTTTTCTTTGAAACTAGTTAATTGTTTTACTTATGTTGAGGACAAAAAAAAAGTTGATATAGTGATAACTATTGTGGATAAATGAGCTTGTTATACACCTAGGGTCATGTTCTTATGATGTTCATAAGGTTATTGCATAGCTAGCTTGGTTAATCAAATGATTCTAATGGGTCGCTTGGGGATTATGTTATAAGTGTTGGCATAATGTGTAACTTGAGGGTTATTTGTTGGCCCTCTCCTGCTATTTAGATGAGAGACTATATATATAAGCCTCACATTGTGGTAAAGGTCTGGGGATTATGGATCATTTGTATTTAGTAGAGATAGAGTAGCATAGCCGGTTTGTTTCTGGCTTTTATCCTGCTTAAGACTTATATTAAAAACTAAGGCACATTGTCTCACCATACATTTGTGTTGTGCATTTTGATTATATTTTAAAATTATTTCTTTATATTGAATATTTGTCTCTCATTAGAGCAATGTATTCGAACTGTTATTGCAAACATATTTAGTGTACTGTATTTTTTCATGCTGTAGGTTCTCATTAGCACCTGTCAAAGTATTAAGATGATGAACTGAGTTACTAACATACTGAGCTTTTACTGTGATATTCAGGTTAGGCGTAATCTAGAGCAAGCAAAAAGAGTATTTGAGGCTTTGACAAAGGTATTGATTAGCAGAAACCTATATGTTCAGACAGTGGTTGCAACTTCTTGATATTATGTGGTTTATACTCATGCCATAATATTTAATCACTACTATGTTATTGATGTTGGTATGTTATTACTACATCTGAGAATTCTGTGTTGTGATCCTTTGATAATCATACACATCTCTTACTACAGAGGGAAGAGAAAAAACGGGAATTCATGGAGTGTGAAATAAACTTGCAAAGGGAGCAGATTAAATACAAGGTATCTGTACCTAACACCAACTATAGTTTATCTTTTGGTTGTTCCATTGATTTTTTTAAGTTTCTATTAAAATTGGATTTGATAGTCATTGACATAATATGTTACATTCTAGAGTGTTTGATATTTCTATATGGATAATGGAGTGTTATTTCATTTCTGATATTGTATAGAGGTAATTTATGCCTTGCTCACTGAAAAGGTTTTGAAGATATAATTAATAGAAAGAGAGATGACTGGTCAATGAGTGGTGGTAACTTCATCTTTCTTCTCTTGCTTAACCATGAAACATATATCTATGCTTTCTTCTGACTTAGATGAGGGGAAGGATGTATTTATTTTAAGCAAGAATTATCTTTTGCTTTGAAGGCTTTATGGTGATAATTACTGCCAGATCTTGTCAGTTCTGGAGATCTGGAAATTTTTAGATCTATTGAACCAGTCTGATCTGACCTAGGCATTTGTTTTTTATTATTTTTTTTTCAAAAGAATTTAAAAATATGAAAACTGACTTGCTCTACACAGGTCACCAATTAAACTTTTGGATGTTTAATTTTTGTGGGATTTGACCCACATAGTTTTTGATCATCTCAAGATGATCTCAATGGGTATTCATTACACTGATGATATTTTCCTCATGTATGTTGGTAACAATTACAACGCAAGCGAACCCACTTCGCACATAAGCACCTTCAGTCATTTGTTAGTATAGGGAGGAAATGGTGAATGTAATCCACTATTTTGATTTTTCACTCTCTAGCTTCATCCTGTTGGAAAAGGTTTTGTAACATGTAATGCCTTACAAGTCACCCTTGTCTCATAATTCTTGCTATCTTATAATTCTTACCAAGTACAGCCCAATCATGTATTTATGTTAAGTCAGCAAAGGATTCCATGGGTATTTTGATGAGATTTTTTATTTGTGGAACTTGACTGATGCAAGTTTTAGTCATATCAAGATGACCTCAATGAATACTTGTAACACTAATGCCATTTTTCCTTATTTATGCTGGTAATAATTACGAAGCAAGGAGACCCACTAAGCACACAAAACCTGGTAGCTATTGAAGGCAACTCATATCTTGTGTTATAAAAGGACATTTTTGGGTTTTTCTTTAAAGGTTTTTTTCTATCTTCCATGGGGATGTGTCCATTAAGAATTTAAATCCATTCCTGTACCAAGGACATGTTTCAAGGGCATGGGGATAGTTAGGAAATGTCCTCAAGGTTGTTCCCTACAAAAAAAGTAGGAACCATTTTTGGTACACTAAAAAAATTATTCAGGATGGCTAAGGGATGCCTATACGCCCCTTGAACCCCCATCCTTGTTGACAACCCTAAACTTAAAACAAAGGCACTAACACTTAAAAACAAAAAACTCTCACAATTTTTCCATTTTGCATAGCAATTGAAAATTGTTGTGTAGCAACTGAAGAATTGTTGCATAGCAACTAAAGATTGTTGCTCAACAATTGAAGACTTGTTGTGCAACAATTGAAGATTTTTGGTATTACAATAGTCATTTTTATCTTATTATTTTTGAAATTTTTGTTTGTAGATACATTTGCTCCTTCCTCTCACTTGTTGTGAACTCATTAGATATGCTCATGCAAACTCTCTTAATCATGAAGAGATTTACAGCGTGCTTGGGTAGATGAAGCAAGCATAGCAAGGATCTTGATTTGGGATTATATGAGGAGTATATCAAGCCTATTGTGATGTGAGGATAGAACACTAAGAACACCTCACTTTATATGGCAACCTATGCTCTAAATCCCAAATAGCGATGGAGAGGTGAAAGAAGGGCTCATGAAGGTTCTTTGAAAGATATATAGTAATGAAGAGGCAAATGTACTTTGAATATAGTGGTTTTTCTTTTTCAATCTTTGGGGTCCAACATTTATCAAACCAAAGGTGAGGACATATAGGGTTACATCAGCTCAATTTGACCTATTAGATGGTGGACATGGCATGGCAAGGATGCACTAGAGTTGATGATGCTTGTCACTCAACTCCTTTTGTGGGTTGTTAATTTCACTATAGCAGAAAGGAATTGGTTTGCATACAATTTCATTCATCGAGTAAAGATGAATAGGCTTACCTCATGATGAGCTTGAGAAGTTGGTGGTTGTGCAAAGTTCCTTGTGACTTTTGGATTGTTAGACTTTAGTTGCACGATGGGATATTGATCACAAAGATGTCACATAGATTGATGAAGAGGCATAGGAGGGATTGGTTGGGGTTCCATTGGATGAGACAATCCATTTGGCAATGGCTCTAAATTCAAACTCTAATTTTGATTTATTTACTATTTGAGAAATCTCCCAATGGATCTTCTTTGGTCAAATTTGCTTAATTGGCGTTCCTCGTCATTCCCCATGCTCCTATCATATGTTCAAAGTTGCAAAAATCCAAAAGAATTTTAAGTTTGGGGAGTTTTTGGTCATTTTCCAT
>VDFB02158778.1:0-12685 GCA_007258455.2 Sequoia sempervirens | reverse complement strand
GAAAAATAGAGCCAGTCAAAGTTTTAGTCAAAATGATGATGTCAACGTGTGACATGGCAATTGACTAGATGGTGACGTGGAAATTTTAGGTGATGTGGAAAAAAATGTCACAAAATTCACATACCATGCTTTATTTTTTTAAATAAGGTGTGGAGGATTATTTTATCTCACAAAAATCCATCGGATTTTGTGGGATCCCAACCGGATTTGGTGGGATCCAAATCTCCTAAAATCAATGAAATTAACTCATAAAAAATAAACAAAACCTCCTAAAATAACACTAAATTGTTATTTTATTTTTAAAACTCAACCCCATAAACTCAAATAGCCTGTGAATATAATAAGACAAGGGATTATAAAACAAATTCCAAAAGTTTTATTAAGGGGTTGTTTAATGTTTTATTTTTAAATGGGGAAGTTATTGTTTTTATATAAACGATTTAGTGTTTTTTTGTAAGGTTTATAATTATAAAAGCCAAAGGAGGGGGCTTAATTTGTTATTTTATTTATTATGGTGGTTTTTAACCTCATATGCAAAATTTATGTATAAAAGGAGGTGATGTGATGGAGTCTGGAGGCATTTTTTGTGGAGAAATAATTTAGATGTGTTTTTGAGAGAAAATTTTATACTCTTTGGAGGAATTTTTGGGAGAGAAATTACAAGGTGTTGATTACACCAAAAATTGTAAAATTGCAAAGAGAGATTGTGAGTGATTAAAGCTTGGATATTGTAAGAAGGCTATTGAAGCTTGGTGATATCAATAAAGTGGTCCAATGTTGAGAAGCAGACCCGGAGACATAGCTCAAATTTAGTGAACTCCGTTATCAAGTTTTTTGTGTCTCTCTTCCATCTCTTTCTTGTTCTCTCATTTATTTTGGTGTTATGTTCTCTCATGAATGTTATTACAGATAATTGATTTAAAGTGTTTGAAAGGATTACTCAGTTTCATAATTTCAACGGTTAAGATACATAATCATGCATTACTGTTGGATCAGGAATTAAATCTATAATTGGATTAAGTTTTGGGAAACTATAACATCCTAGTTTACAAATCAAGTTGGTATCAGAGTAGTTTAACAGGAAAATTGCAAGTGGTGAATGTTAACCAGGTTGAAATTGAAGCAAGGAGAAGGTGCACTTACATAATTCAACCTAGAGATTGGGAAACGAAGGACTTTCCCTGTCCGAGGAAGATGGCCGAGGTGGTGGATTGCATAGAGGCGGTGAAGCTTTCGGCTATGCTGGAAGTTCCTTTCAAGAGAGGCAGAATGACAAAAAGAAGAAGACAAGAAGCGAGGAGGAAAATGAAAGCTCACTAAAGAACAAAGTAAAGTAAAGGAAGTGGTGGTGACCCTCACGAACCTCCATCCCCATCACTCTTCATATTCTTCATCGTCTTCTTCTTCTTTGTATAACTCTTCTAAAACAAGTTATTACAAACAACTTTGTTAAAATTGGATGTTAAATTTGAGTTGCCTATATATAATGATGAATTGGATGTAGAAAAATTGGATAACTGGCTTAAGCAGATCGAAGTGTATTGTAGGGTTCAATAGGTCTTGGATGATTCTTCCAAAATCTAGATGGCTACTCTTAGAATGGGAGGAATTTCATTGGTTTGGTGGGAGAGTAAGATTCAAGATGATCTTGCCAGGCATGGTAAAATCATTTCATCTTAGTATGAGTTTACTTCTGTAAAAATAGTTTTATCCTTTAGGTTATATGCAACAAAAGTACATTATAGATTTGCAAAATGCGGATAGAATGTAAAAGCGATTGCAAGAGTATACGGTGTTGAGGAAGAAATCACTCTCTTGGAATTCCTCTTTATACACAAGAAACTTTATTAAAGTATATAGGTGGTTTGCATTCACATTTGAAACATACAATCTTGATGTTTAATCCATCTAATTTTGATGAAGTGTGTGTACAAGCAACCCATATTGAAGTAGGTGGAAGGAACATAAGTTTCAATTCAAAGAAGGAATTTGTTCCTCCAACTGAAGGCAATCAAAAGGGAAAGGAGAAGAAAGTAGCCACCATGAAGAAAGAGGAAGGTGAAAAGCCTACTTGTTCACATTGTCAAAAGAATGGGCACACAGATGCGAAGTGTTGGAAATTGCATCCAGAATTGAAGCCAAAGTGGTTTAAGGATCATAAAGGAAAGAAAAAGGCCACAACTATCATTCAGGATCTTGGATTGGGTTTTGATGATGAAACAAAGATAACAGTTGTTGGTTTGAAAGGTAAAGCTTTTGTTGGTAATGATTCTGCCACTGATGTTTCATGTGCTTCTACTTCTAAGAGTCATGTTGTTCCTGAAGATAACAAAAGATGTGAATTGTTTCATATAAGGGTGATTACTAAGAACACTAAGATTGACCCACTGATAGATAGTGGGTCCCAAGTTAATTTAATTTCAGAAGAAGTTGTCAAACAGTTGGGATTGGAAACGAAGCCACATAAGAAACCTTATCCATTAGGTTGGGTGTGCAATGATAATAGATTGCAAGTAACTAAGCAATGCAATTTAAGATTTGCAATAACATCTAAGTTTATAGATGAGGTTGAATTTGATGTGGTTCCACTTGATATTTGTGGGATTGTGTTGGGTAGCCCATACTTATATGAT
Organism: Sequoia sempervirens; assembly: GCA_007258455.2. Taxonomy (NCBI): domain Eukaryota; kingdom Viridiplantae; phylum Streptophyta; class Pinopsida; order Cupressales; family Cupressaceae; genus Sequoia; species Sequoia sempervirens. The sequence continues at coordinate 10,052 of VDFB02158778.1, read as the reverse complement.
AGAAAGGCAATCTTCTATAGGGAACATAATTAGTATTACTTGTTTAAGGAAGGAATTATACATTGTGCATTCTCATCCAATTAAGATTGATAAATCTTTTGTGACAATGGGACAATTGAAAAGGGTAGTTAATGCAAGCAATAATTTGGCACTTATGTCTATACCACAAGAAGTGTCATTGCCTGAGGTTGTTCCAATTATGAAAGACAAGCATGATGTTGGTACATTCTTTTTCTCATCTGCAAATTTAGTTTTGTTATTCAGCCTTCTACTTCTTAGCAGTGTATGGTAGGTAGCAAAAAAACTGAATGTGGATGTGTATATGGATAATGTACTTAACAATATCAGTGCAGTTTTGATTGTTGTCATGATGAGTCAGATGCATAGGTTCCAAGAAGGAAGGACAAATGATACCGGGCAAGTGAGGCAAAAATGCCCTGACTTAAATTGAAAATAGACCTTTTGGAGGTCCAAAAGCTTCTCAATGGGGAGGAATGATCCAGGAGGATCCAAGAATCTCAAAAAATATCATAGTCTCAAAATCTCTCAAACTTGACATCATTGGATAGAGCTCACTGACACGATCTTGACGCAACCTGAATTGCGTCAAAAGGAGGTTATATGCCAGAGTTATGCTTAGTCAAAGGTTTGGTCAAACAGGCGAATCAAGCATTCATAAAGGTGAAAATTTGATTGTCTCAAATCCAAGCAAAAATGACACCAAGTCGTAGTGCTTGTCGTGCTGATTCCGAAACTATCCTCGGTTTCGAAAATAGAGTCCGTATGAGAAAAATAGAGCTAGTCAAAGTTTTAGTCAAAATGATGATGTCAGCATGTGACATGGCAATTGACTAGATGGTGACATGGAAATTTCAGGTGATGTGGAAAAAAATCTCACAAAATTCACGTACCATGCTTTATTTTTGAAAATAAGGTGTGGAGGATTATTTAATCTCACAAAAATCCATCAGATTTTGTGGGATCCCAATCGGATTTGGTGGGATCCAAACCTCCTAAAAATCAACGAAAATTAACTCATAAGAAAAAAACAAAACCTCCTAAAATAGCACTAAATTGTTATTTTATTTTTAAAACTCAACCCCATAAACTCAAATAGCCCATGAATATAATAAGACAAGCGATTAAAAAAAAAATTCCAAATGTTTTATTAAGGGGTTGTTTAATGTTTTATTTTTAAATGGGGAAGTTATTGTTTTATATAAACGGGTTAGTGTTTTTTTGTAAGGCTTATAATTATAAAAGCCAAAGGAGGGGGGTTAATTTGTTATTTTATTTATTATGGTGGTTTTTAACCCCATATGCAAAATTTATGTATAAAAGGAGGTGATGTGATAGGGCCTTTATGCATTTTGTGGAGAAAATTCGGATGTGTTTTTTGAGAGAAAATTTTATACTCTTTGGAGGAATTTTTGGGAGAGAAATTACAAGGTGTTGATTACACCAAGAATTGTAAGATTGTAAAGAGAGAGATTGTGAGTGATTAAGTCTTGGATATTGTAAGAAGGCTATTGAAGCTTGGCGGTATCAATAAAGTGGTCCAACGTTGAGAAGCGGACCTGGAGACGTAGCTCAAATTGAGTGAACTCCGTTATCAAGTTGTTTGTGTCTCTCTTCCATCTCTTTCTTGTTCTCTCATTTATTTTGGTGTTATGTTCTCTCATGAATGTTATTATAGATAATTGTTTTAAAGTGTTTGAAAGCATTACTCAGTTTCATAATTTCAATGGTTAAGATACATGATCATGCATTACTGTTGGATTGGGAATTAAATCTGTAATTGGATTAAGTTTTGGGAAACTTTAACATCCTAGTTTATAGATCAAGTTGGTATCAGAGCAGTTTAACAGGAAAATTGCAAGTGGTGCATGATAACTAGGTTGAAATTGAAGCAAGGAGAAGGTGCACTTACAGAGTTCAACCCAGAGATTGGGAAACGAAGGACTTTACCATGATCAAAGATGGCAGGTGAACAAAGTTCTATAGAGATTGATGAGAAAGCTTTCCAGAAAGCTTTTCTTGAAAGGAAAGCTATGGTGGAAGTTCTTTTCCAAGAGAGGCAAGAACAATAGAAGAGAAAGGAAGACAAGAACAAAAAGGAGGAAAATGAAACTACTTCAAAAGAAGACAAAGGTAAAGGAGTAGGAGGTGGTGGTGACCCTCCTGAACCTCCATCCCCATCCTCTTCATCTTCTTCATCGTCTTCTTCTTTGTCTAACTCTTCTAAAAAGAAACAAGTTGTGAAAACACCTTTGTTAAAACTGGATGTCAAATTTGAGTTGCCTATGTATAATGGTGAATTGGATGCAGAGAAATTGGATAACTGGCTTAAGCAGATTGAAGTGTATTGTAGGGTTCAACACATATTGGATGATTCTTCCAAAATCCAGCTAGCTACTCTTAGAATGGGAGGCATTACATTGGTTTGGTGGGAGAGTAAGATTCAAGATGATCTTGCTACACATGGTAAAATCATTTCATCTTGGTATGAGTTTACTTTTGCTTTAAAGAAACAATTTTATCCTTTGGGTTATATGCAACAAGTTGTTATGGATTGGAAAAATCTAAGACAAGGTAAAGGACAAACAGTGCAAGAGTATACACAGGTGTTTAGGAAGAAAGCACTCACTCTTGGAATTCCTCTTTATACACAAGAAACTTTATTAAAGTATATAGGTGGTTTGCATTCACATTTGAAACATACAATATTGATGTTTAATCCATCTAACTTTGATGAAGTGTGTGTACAAGCAACCCATATTGAAGCAGGTGGAAGGAACATAAGTTTCAGTTCAAAGAAGGAATTTGTTCCTCCAACTGAAGGCAATAAAAAGGGAAAGGAGAAGAAAGTAGCCATTGTGAAGAAAGAGGAAGGTGAAAAGCCTACTTGTTCACATTGTCAAAAGAATGGGCACACAGATGCGAAGTGTTGGAAATTGCATCCAGAATTGAAGCCAAAGTGGTTTAAGGATCGTAAAGGAAAGAAAAAAGATGCAACTGTCATTCAAGATCTTGGATCAGATTCTGATGATGAAACAAAGATATCAGTTGTTGGTTTGAAAGGTAAAACTTTTGTTGGTAATGATTCTGCCACTAATGTTTCATGTGATTCTACTTCTAAAAGTCATGTTGTTCCTGAAGATAACAAAAGATGTGAATTGTTTCATATAAGGGTGATTTCTAAGAACACTAAGATTGATACACTGATAGATAGTGGGTCCCAAGTTAATTTAATTTCAGAAGAAGTTGTTGAACAATTGGGATTGAAAACAAAGCCACATAAGAAACCTTATCCATTAGGTTGGGTGTGCAATGATAATAGATTGCAAGTAACAAGGCAATGCAATTTAAGATTTGCAATAACATCTAAGTTTATAGATGAGGTTAAATTTGATGTGGTTCCACTTGATATTTGTGGGATTGTGTTGGGTAGCCCATACTTATATGATAGAAAGGCAATCTTCTACAGGGAACATAATCAGTATCATTTATTTAAGGAAGGAATTGAATACATTGTGCATTCTCATCCAATTAAGACTAATAGATCTTTTGTGACAATGGGGCAATTGAAAAGGGTAGTTAATGCAAACAATAATTTGGCACTTATGTCTATACCACAAGAAGTGTCATTTCCTGAGGTTGTTCTAGTTACGAAAGACAAGCATGATGTTGGTACATTCTTTTTCTCATTTGCAAATTTAGTTTTTTTATTCATCTTTCTACTTCTTAGCAGTGTATGGTTGGTAGCAGAAACACTGAATGTGGATGTGTATATGGATAATGTACTTAACAATATCAGTGCAGTTTTGATTATTGTTGTGATGAGTCAGATGCATAGGTTCCAAGAAGGAAGGACAGATGATACTGGGCAAGTGAGGAAAAAATGCCCTCACTTAAATTGTAAATAAAAATAGACCTTTTGGAGGTCCAAAAGCTTCTCAATGGGGAGGAATGATCCAGGAGGATCCAAGAATCTCAAAAAAATCACAGTCTCAAAATCTCTCAGACTTGACATCATTGGATAGAGCTTGCTAACATGATCTTGATGCAACCTGAATCGCGTCAACAGGAGGTCATATGCAAGAGTTATGCTTGGTCAAAGGTTTGGTCAAACAGGCGAATCAAGCATTCAAAAAGGTGAAAATTTGATTGTCTCACATCCAAGCAAAAATGACACCAAGTCCTAGTGCTTGTTGTGCTGATTCTGGAACTATTCTCAGTTTCAAAAACAGAGTCTATATGAGAAAAATACAGCCAGTCAAAGTTTTAGTCAAAATGATGATGTCAGCATGTGACATGGAAATTGACTAGATGGTGACGTGGAAATTTCAGGTGATGTGGAAAAAAAATCTCACAAAATTCACGTACCATGCTTTATTTTTGAAAATAAGGTGTGGAGGATTATTTTATCTCACAAAAATCCATTGAATTTTTGTGGGATCCCAACCGGATTTGGTGAGATCCAAATCTCCTAAAATCAATGAAATTAACTCATAAAAAATAAACAAAACCTCCTAAAATAACACTAAATTGTTATATTATTTTTAAACTCAACCCCATAAACTCAAATAGCCCGTGAATATAATAAGACAAGGGATTAAAAAACAAATTCCAAATGTTTTATTAAGGTGTTGTTTAATGTTTTATTTTTAAAATGGGGAAGTTATTGTTTTTATATAAATGGGTTAGTGTTTTTTTGTAAGGCTTATAATTATAAAAGCCAAAGGAGGGGGGTTAATTTGTTATTTTATTTATTATGGTGGTTTTTAACCTCATATGCAAAATTTATGTATAAAAGGAGGTGATGTGATAGAGTCTTGATGCATTTTGAGAAAAAAATTGGATGTGTTTTTTTGAGAGAAAATTTTATACTCTTTGGAGGAATTTTTGGGAGAGAAATTACAAGGTGTTGATTACACCAAGAATTGTAAGATTGTAAAGAGAGAGATTGTGAGTGATTAAAGCTTGGATATTGTAAGAAGGCTATTGAAGCTTGGCGATATCAATAAAGTGGTCCAACGTTGAGAAGCCGACCGGGAGACGTAGCTCAAATTGAGTGAACTCCGTTATCAAGTTGTTTGTGTCTCTCTTCTATCTCTTTCTTGTTCTCTCATTTATTTCAGTATTATGCTCTCTCATGAATGTTATTATAGATAATTGTTTTAAAGTGTTTGAAAGCATTACTCAGTTTCATAATTTCAACGGTTAAGATACATGATCATGCATTACTGTTGGATCGGGAATTAAATCTGTAATTGGATTAAGTTTTGGGAAACTTTAACATCCTAGTTTATAGATCATGTTGGTATCAGAGCAGTTTAACAAGAAAATTGCAAGTGGTGAATGTTAACCAGGTTGAAATTGAAGAAAGGAGAAGGTGCACTTACAGAATTCAACCCAGAGCTTGGGAAACGAAGGAATTTTCCACGATCAGAGATGGCAGGTGAACAAATTTCTATAGAGCTTGATGAGAAAGCTTTCCATAAATCTTTTCTTGAAATGAAAGCTATGGTGGAAGTTCTTTTCCAAGAGAGGCAAGAACGATAGAAGAGAAAGGAAGACAAGAACAGAAAGGAGGAAAATGAAACTACTTCAAAAGAAGACAAAGGTAAAGGAGTAGGAGGTGGTGGTGACCCTCGTGAACCTCCATCCCCATCCTCTTCATCTTCTTCATTGTCTTCTTCTTCTTTCTCTAACTCTTCTAAAAAGAAACAAGTTGTGCAAACACCTTTGTTAAAATTGGATGTTAAATTTGAGTTGCCTATGTATAATGGTGAATTAGATGTAGATAAATTGGATAACTGGCTTAAGCAGATTGAAGTGTATTGTAGGGTTCAACAGATATTGGATGATTCTTCCAAAATCTAGCTAGCTACTCTTAGAATGGGAGGCACAGCATTGGTTTAGTGGGAGAGTAAGATTCAAGATGATCTTGCTACACACGGTTAAATCATTTCATCTTGGTATGAGTTTACTTCTGCTTTAAAGAAATAGTTTTATCCTTTGGGTTATATGCAACAAGCTGTTATGGATTGGAAAAATTTGAGGCAAAGTAAAGAAAAAATAGTGCAAGAGTATACACAGGTGTTTAGGAAGAAAGCACTCACTCTTGGAATTCTGCTTTATACACAAGAAACTTTATTATAGTATATAGGTGGTTTGCATTCACATTTGAAACATACAATATTGATGTTTAATCCATCTAACTTTGATGAAGTGTGTGTACAAGCAACTCATATTGAAGCAGGTGGAAGGAACATAAGTTTCAGTTCAAAGAAGGAATTGGTTCCTCTAACTAAAGGCAATAAAAAGGGAAAGGAGAAGAAAGTAGCCACTATGAAGAAAGAAGGTGGTGAAAAGCCTCCTTGTTCACATTGTCAAAAGATGGGCAGACAAATGCGAAGTGTTGGAAATTGCATCCAGAATTGAAGCCAAAGTGGTTTAAGGATCGTAAAGGAAAGCAAAAGGCCACAACTATCATTTAGGATCTTGGATCGGATTCTGATGATAAAACAAAGATAACAGTTGTTGGTAATGATTCTGCCACTGATGTTTCATGTACTTCTACTTCTAAGAGTCATGTTGTTCCCGAAGATAACAAAAGATGTGAATTGTTTCATATAAGGGTGATTTCTAAGAACACTAAGATTGATACACTGATAGATAGTGGGTCCCAAGTTAATTTAATTTTGGAAGAAGTTCTTGAACAGTTGGGATTGAAAACAAAGCCGTATAAGAAACCTTATCCATTAGGTTGGGTGTGCAATGATAACAGATTGCAAGTAACAAGGCAATGCAATTTAAGATTTGCAATAACATCTAAGTTTATAGATGAGGTTAAATTTGATGTGGTTCCACTTGATATTTGTGGGATTGTGTTGGGTAGTCCATAATTATATGATAGAAATGAAATCTTCTACATGGAACATAATCAGTATCACTTGTTTAAGGAAGGAATTGAATACATTGTGCATTCTCATCCAATTAAGATTGATAAATATTTTGTGACAATGGGACAATTGAAAAGGGTAGTTAATGCAAGCAATAATTTGGCACTTATGTCTATACCACAAGAAGTGTCATTGCCTGAGGTTGTTCCAGTTATGGAAGACAAGCATGATGTTGGTACATTCTTTTTCTCATCTGCAAATTTAGTTTTGTTATTCAACCTTCTACTTCTTAGCAGTGTATGGTTGGTAGTAGAAACTCTGAGTGTGGATGTGTATATGGATAATGTACTTAACAATATCAGTGCAGTTTTGATTGTTGTTGTGATGAGTCAAATGCATAGGTTTCAAGAAGGAAGGACAGATGATACCGGGCAAGTGAGGCAAAAATGCCCTCACTTAAATTGAAAATAGACCTTTTGGAGGTCCAAAAGCTTCTCAATGGCGAGGAATGATCCAGGAGGATCCAAGAATCTCAAAAATATCACAGTCTCAAAATCTCTCAAAACCGACATCATTAGATAGAGCTTGCTGACATGATCTTGATGCAACCTGTATCGCATCAATAGGAGGTCATATGCAAGAGTTATGCTTGGTCAAAGGTTTGGTCAAACAAGCGAATCAAGCATTCAAAAAGGTGGAAATTTGATTGTCTCAAATCCAAGCAAAAATGACACCAAGTTGTAGTGCTTTTCGTGTTGATTCCAGAACTATCATCGGTTTCGAAAATAGAGTCCGTATGAGAAAAATAGAGCCAGTAAAAGTTTTAGTCAAAATGATGATGTCAACATGTGACATGGCAATTGACTAGATGGTGACGTGGGAGTTGCAGGTGATGTGGCAAAAATCTCACAAAATTCACGTACCGTGCTTTATTTTTGAAAATAAGGTGTGGAGGATTATTTAATCTCACAAAAATCCATCAGATTTTGTGGGATCCCAATCGGATTTGGTGGGATCCAAATCTCCTAAAAATCAATGAAAATTAACTCATGTGAAAAAAAAACAAAACCTCCTAAAATAACACTAAATTGTTATTTTATTTTTAAACTCAACCCCATAAACTCAAATAGCCCATGAATATAATAAGACAAGGGATTAAAAAACAAATTCCAAATGTTTTATTAAGGGGTTGTTTAATGTTTTATTTTTAAAATGGGGAAGTTATTGTTTTTATATAAACGGGTTAGTGTTTTTTTGTAAGGCTTATAATTATAAAAGCCAAAGGAGGGGGGTTAATTTGTTATTTTATTTATTATGGTGGTTTTTAACCTCATATGCAAAATTTATGTATAAAAGGAGGTGATGTGATAGAGTCTTGATGCATTTTGTGGAGAAAAAATTCGGATGTGTTTTTTGAGAGAAAATTTTATACTCTTTGGAGGAATTTTTGGGAGAGAAATTACAAGGTGTTGATTACACCAAGAATTGTAAGATTGTAAAGAGAGAGATTGTGAGTGATTAAAGCTTGGATATTGTAAGAAGGCTATTGAAGCTTGGCGATATCAATAAAGTGGTCCAACGTTGAGAAGCGGACCTGGAGACGTAGCTCAAATTGAGTGAACTCCATTATCAAGTTGTTTGTGTCTCTCTTCCATCTCTTTCTTGTTCTCTCATTTATTTTGGTGTTATGTTCTCTCATGAATGTTATTATAGATAATTGTTTTAAAGTGTTTGAAAGCATTACTCAGTTTCATAATTTCAATGGTTAAGATACATGACCATGCATTACTGTTGGATCTGGAATTAAATCTGTAATTGGATTAAGTTTTGGGAAAATTTAACATCCTAGTTTACAGATCAATTAGTTCCTTTGGGGTTTGTGTAGTGAGACGTTACAACAAAATACCAAATGTTATGAACATTATATATACATGTAAATATGCATGCATATATATACATATATACATACAAATTTATATATACATATATGCATATACATATAAGTTGTATATGGACAACCCTTTTGCACGAAAGGTTTTGCATAGGTCTATAACTATGTTTTTCAGCATTCTATGGAAATGGTTGCAATGGAATAAAATAGTTACTGTTATGCAATTCATTCTGTTGATGTCTACTTTAAGCTATATTGGACATTCATTTATGGCTTCCATTTACTGTCTATGGTTGCAACACAAAAAAATAGTCAATGATTTGGATGTTATATATACATATACATATATAGACATATATATACACATATCTATACATATACATATATGTGTGTGTGTGTGCATATATATAGATACATATACATATATATGCATAAATACACATACATATATACATATATATGTATATATAGATAAAAAAAATGCACAACAACAAACTAAGCCATAAAAAACAACCTAGGCTAGCCATCAACAATAGACAATTGTGGGTTTTGGCATGTGGGTGACTGTTGGCTATATTGTTTCATTTATGGCTTTGGTTCTATATGAGTGGTTGCAAATAGTAAATCTGGTGTGTTTTTGGTGAATCCTCAAATCAAAATTTCTTGTGTTTTATGGGTTTTGGCATATGTGTGATTGTTGGCAATATTGTTTTATTTATGGCTTTCAGATTGTGTGAATGTTTGCAAAATAGTTAATCTATTGTGTTTTTGGTGAATCTTTGCATCTAGGTTACCATTGAAACTAATATTGATTCATTTAGGGTTCATACTTTCCTAGTGAACGTTTTGATTTCATCTATTACTAGAAGCTTTCTATGTTTTGTGGGTTTGCCATGTGAGCCAGTATTGGAAGTCATGTTTTTATGTGCGATAGTTGCAACATAATGAAATAGTTAATGTTATATAAGTTGCGTTGTTCTAGAGTATGGGTATGTGCAGGATCATCATGAAAAAAATATACCCTTAAGTGGCAAAAAATTTAGAAAAATCAGAGTTAGGCAATTTGACATAAAATTTTGAATAAGTTATCTATATTATTTAAAAAATATATAAGAATAGAATCTGTAGAAAATTGAATGTAGTTTCTAAACTACTAGATTTATTTAAAATAAAATAAATCTACTTGGTGAAAATTTGGAATTTCATTGCAACTGTACTTAAATTTGAAGGAAAAAATAAGGTGTCTATCTGAC
>VDFB02158777.1:0-22754 GCA_007258455.2 Sequoia sempervirens | reverse complement strand
TAACGATTGCATATTTGTTGTAGCTGCAAATTCTACTAATGATGCTCATTTTGCTATACTGTTTGAGTTCAAGGCATGATAAGTGGCTAGTTTGTTCTTTAGAGGTATTCATACTCCCCAATGTAATTGCCTTAGAATATAGGGAGTGATAGGGTAGTTGATTTTTAGTTTATTTTAAGGTGAGCTCTTCGGGCCTGGTAGGGACCGAATTTGACACCTAATACCAATTATCACCCTCAAATGGATGAGCAAATAAAGATTGTGAATAAGTGGATTGAAGGGTATTTGAGGAATTATGTAGTAGAGTAGCAAACAACATGGATCAAATAGCTCTATCTAGGGGAGCATTGCTACAATACTTTACATTATATGTCCATTGGTATGACTCCATTCAAGGCTCTATATGTATATGATGCACCAACTTTTGTGGATTTAGTTATCATGGACAGTAGAGTACTAGGGGCAAGAGACTTGGTCATGTAAAGCAAATAAATCTTGGAGTCACTTAAGAAAAGTCTCCAATGGGCACAAAATTATCAAAAAATAATGTAGGTCAACTTCACATTGAGAGGATATTTGAGGTTGGAGGTATGGTTTCTTTGAGGTAGCAATACAAGCAATCTTCTCTTAAGAGAAGTGGAGTTGAGAAGTTCAAGCCTCACTTCTATGGGCCTTATAGGGTCATGCTGAGCCTTGGGGAGGTTGCTTATGAAATTGAGTTGCTAGAACATATGAGAATTCACAATGTATTTCATGTTTCATGTCTTAAAAGGGAACTTGGACAGCATATCATTCCTTAAGTAGAGTTGCTTTTTCTAGATGATGAAGGCTAGTTGATTTTGGTACAAGAAGCCATCATGGACACCACTGAAAGGAAATTGAGGAACATGAGCATAATAGAATATTCAGTGTGTTAGAAGAGTCTCCCAACTGAAGATGCTGCATTGGAAGGTGTGAAGGTACTTGAGCATCCCAATCTGTAATTGCTTGAGGGCAACCAATTTTGGCAAGCACAAACTATCATGTTCCCTTCATAATTAAAACCATTGGGAGTACTTGTAGCCTATTTCTTCATTTTCTGTAGGCTAAAGGGTAAAATGAAGGAAATGATCAATATAAATATTTTAAGTTGGGCCTAGTCACTTTATTTTAAAAAGGGCAATTCAAATATTATTATTATTTTATTCAAAATAAGTCTTTTTTAACACTTTGGATGGAATTCTAGGATGGGAAAGGAAATTCAAATTGATGGCCCATAAGGAATTTGTAAAAGGATGGAAAATTGATCAAATGTATCATTCATTTTTGTCATTTCTATCAATTTTTTTTTTGGAGCTTGAGCACTTTTGTGTTTATCTTTTCATTCAAAGATGAAAACCTTTGGTGTGTGACAATTTGGAGGATGAAAACCTTTTTCCAATTGGGATTGGAGGATGAAAACCCTCTTGTCCACTTGAGGTGATTCCATCCAAGGATTACAATGGTGTTGAAAGATTGAAGAAAATTCCAAATTTTAGTTTGGTTATTGAGATTTTTAGTGGTGTTGAAGGTTGCAATCAAATTTCATAATTTGTGAAGGATATTTTGGTATATTGTATTTGCTATTGTGCAGCAAATCATAATCAGAATTAGAGGATTTCTTCGCCATACACACCCTGCAGCCTAAAAGGGGTGTCGTGTGACTTTCAAAGGCTGTCATACCTTAACAAATTCCAGTGCCATCAGCCAAATAAATTTGCAGTGGCTGTACCAACCTTGCCGCCATTGCAAAGTCTTGGTACCAACTATAAATCACAACTTTGCAAATGATCACTACTGTTAATATAAACAATATTTGATCATTTTTGAATTTTTCTGTGTAATGCACAATTTGTTGGTTGATTGCTACAGTTTGGTGAGAATATTGACATTTTATCAGTGTTTAATTCATACCTTGTTCAGATCTAGTTCACTGAATGTATATTTAGGGTTTACGAATATTTTGAAAAGGGACATTACATTTTGTTGGTCTCACCTTTCATCAATCATCTGCCATACAGGCATGTACTTTTCTAAATCTTTTTGTAATTTGGATCTTATTTCTTCCCTTGACCTATCAACTGCCTCATTAAGATAACTTGGGGTGCTTATTCCTTTCATTCGTTCTTAGCAACTTGACTAGTGGCTTCAGAAATGGAAAATCTTGTGCATGACCATCAAAAAAGACTAATCAAATACAAGGTACAAAATGTTTAAGAGTTAAATGTGATTGGAAAAACTAGATTCTACCCACTTAGATGAAACAATTATTCCCTTTAGTTTCATCTTTTGTGTACAGAGATTTTGCAAGGCAAGAAAGTAAATTGCATATCTAGCCATGCTTTAGTGAGGGGAACCTTTTATGTCTAGTGTCATTATATATGTATTTGGTGTTAGATCTCTTTTATCTACAACAGATTTAACCCATGGAAGTTTTTCAATAGCTTCCATGGCTAAACCAAGGAAATGTGCAGTGCATGGGCACCAAAACATGCTAGGCAACATTTCTTTCAAAAGTCTTTCAGCAACCACTTAATATACAACATTGTGTGTAATAAGTTGCACTGCATATATAGTTCCAACCTCATTCACAACCCCCTGAAATAGTGTGAGTAAAGTTTTTGTTGATTTATTTTATCAAATGTATCCATAGATTAGTGGAAAATTGTGCCCCTGTTTGACACGTCAAGGATATTAATCAAGGTAGGGTTTCTTCCATTTGGCAACATATAAGACACAATGGTACAACCTGTCTTTGCTCACTTTTCATGATTTTTATTAGATATACCATATATAACATTGCTTTTCTTAACACATCAACCTTGAGGCTCTTGTATGATGGGACTTAAAATATACGACCCACAATAGTAATTTTAAAGTTTTGTCAACCATTGCTAGTCAATAGGGAAAATTTATATATTGAAAAGGATGCTGAAGAAGTATCAAAAACTTATATTTTCATTTTAGCTGACATATGTACATTTATTTCATGGTGTGCTCTCCAAAGTTGTTTGAACTCTAGGTGTGCTATAGGGCACAAGAAATGCATTCAAATTTCCTCTCCAGAATTATAAAGTATTTTGGAACAAGGCATATCAGTACAAGGCTACATGGTGTAATATGGATTTTCCTCATCCTCTAGAGGTCTAGTGCAATGAGAGGACCTCATAGATGATCTAGTAGCAATCCTTGCTCTTTTCACTAAGCTTTCTGTAAGGGCCTGAAAACTCAGTTTGGAGGGTTATGTTGTTAGGACATTTAAGGCTAAGGTTAGCATCATGTCTAGATAGCTTTATCGATAACATTTGAAGTGATGTATGCTTGAACATGTTCATTTCTGCAAAAAGATACAAATTCACTTGTTTGAGTTGGCCATAGATTTTGTAATAGACCCATGAAAAATCCTTTTCTGGTGGCACTGTTAACTGAATCTGAAAATGCATTGGTTAAAAATAAATAAAATAAATCTGTAATAGGGTTCAAAATTTAATTTCCGAAATAACCAATTATAACTAAAACTAAAAAGTACTAGATTGAAACTTAAAAAAATTACAATGTGTATTGTGAATGAAATAAACAAATATAATTTAATCTCCTTTGCATCATTTCCATTTAGAAGGAATGTGCAAGCATTGAAAATGCATTGTGCAAGTAAGGGCTAGGTGACCTAGTTATTCTGATGGAATGTGGCTTTAAATCTTCAATATGCAAAGTATTTTCAGTTTTTCTATGCACCATATTTAGCTGCCTCCAACTGTAAATATGAACCCAATATATATAAGCACTTTATTAAAAAACTGCAAATAACTTTTGAGTTATTTGTGATTTTTAGAGATTTCAGTTCAAGGCACAGTTTTCACTGTTGTGCCATTCAGCAGCTTGAAATGACATGGAAAATTAGGCAGTTCACATTGAATCACATCTTTTGTGAGTAATGCTACTTTGTTGTAGATAGCATAATATTCTTGGTAACAGTTAACAGTCATTACCAATGAAAGCTTCAGTGACTTTCTATTTTTATGATTAAAAGAAACAAAAGAAATTGTAATGTCCCTTATCCTAATTTTCCCTAGGATTCGCCTATTGATCACAAATTACAACAGATTAGGGTTAGGGTTTTCACCTTATCAATAAATATCTCATTAATGATGTAATTTTGGATTGAACCGTGCATTCACCACATGAACAACATTCACAAATATGTATATAAGCTGGTTAGGATTAAACAATTGTATCACATTCATAGATCATCCATAATGCAACATATTAGGAAACTGGGAGAAGGGACATGATGGGTCTGCCTGAAGCCATATGCCAAGCCTAAAAGGATGTATACTACAGCCCTCCCTCTTAGCGACTTGTACCTGCTTTCCCCATCAATGTCACAATCCCTAAAGCCACTTGCCATCTTGTGGGATTGGGCGGAGGTCGCAAGTGGGCTTTTTGGCTCTCTACCACTCCACTCCTAGCCCTTCCTTCTTGAGGAAATTGGGCAGAGGTCGCAAGTGGGTTTTTGGCCTCTACCACTCCACCCTTGGCCCTTCCCACAAGGTGGGTTTTAGACGGTGAACATAATACTGTTTCAATCATAGGGACCCTTCTTATTATCTATAAGTAATATGCATACATAGGTCAATGATTTTGTGTAGAAATACATTTATTCTTCCTTTCTTATGCAAGACTATACTTATATAGATGTAAGACAATTAGTGGCAGAAATACACCTGAATGTGAATTAGATCTGACATCTTCTTGATGATATATATATTTCTCTTATGATTTCCTGCTGTGCTGGAACTGCACAAGTTCCCTTTTGTAGCTGTTGTGCTCTTTGTATCTTCTTCTATTTGCCTAAATATATTCACCTAGTATTCGATCTGCTGTGCCTTTGTGTCTCCTATATTTTACTGAAGTGTGTTTTGCTAAGGTTCGATGTGTATCTTTCTAAGAATTGATGCTGTTAAGAATATTCAGAACATATTGCTTAAAGAGAAATAATGGATTAAATCCAATAAGTAATTACAAATAAGATTAATAATTGCTGAAAGCATCGTTATGGCATAATCGTCAATATATATATATATATATATATATATATATATATATATGAGCTTATATTCCTCCCTTATATATCCTGCCTGAATATGAATTAGATCTGATATCTTCTTGATGATATATATATTTCTCTTATGATTTCCTGCTGTGCTGGAACTGCACAAGTTCCCTTTTGTAGCTGTTGTGCTCTTTGTATCTTCTTCTATTTGCCTAAATATATTCACCTAGTATTCGATCTGCTGTGCCTTTGTGTCTCCTATATTTTACTGAAGTGTATTTTGCTAAGGTTCGATGTGTATCTTTCTAAGAATTGATGCTGTTAAGAATATTCAGAACATATTGCTTAAAGAGAAATAATGGATTAAATCCAATAAGTAATTACAAATAAGATTAATAATTGCTGAAAGCATCGTTATGGCATAATCGTCAATAATATATACATATATATATATATATATATATATGAGCTTATATTCCTCCCTTATATATCCTTATGAAATGATGCAACTCTTGTGGATAGACATCTCTTTCCCAAAGGGCATGCCTTTTGGTTCAACTTAATTTGTTTCCTTATATTCCCAATCGCAGCTCCTTGACTCTTTTAATTAACAATTACTTAAACCCTGGGTGAATCGCTGCATATTAATTAATTGTATGCTTGGTGGAATTGCTGCCATTAGGAATCACTGTATTTATATTGGTTGCTGCTTTTGACAAGGTAAAGTTGGCTCATAACTTATCATTCAGGTCAGCCCAATGTAAGTTTGCTGTTTATATTAATCTTAATCGCTGCTGTGTATATTAATCTGGGTCACAATCGCTGCCTCCTTGTAATTTTTCAATCACTGCTGTGTATAATATTTCTGCTCTTCCTAATCCTATCTTTTCCTCCAGACTTGGGCAATCTAAAACACACACACACACACACACACACACACAATTTGAATCATATAACAAGGTGATCGTCCAGAAAATGTTATTTAATTTGAATCATATATGGTTGGCCAGCAATGTATTAATTTTGACTTGGGCGCAAGGGATGAGAGTCGGCCCAAATAGGATATGTTTTATTCTATATTACATAAGGCAAGGGTTTTGAGAGGAGAGGTTATTACAGAAATTCAAACTTATTACTAGTTTTCTTAATCAATTTGTATTAGTTTGTCAATGTATATGAATCTTTCCAACTTTCCTTTTTGTTTGACCTGATTTTTTGTGTCTAACAGTCTAGCTTATGATGCTATTTCGTCCGATACAGTCACTATTCAACACCTGACACCTGCAAAAAGAAAGGACATCCTGATGTTCATGAATGATATAGAAGTTAATGTTACTACTGTAGGCCAGCTTGAGTGCAATCAGATTGTAGGAAGCAAACTTTCTTTGAGTAGTGAAGATGGATACATGATGAATGCAACTGCTGAGGATTTCAGCAAGCCATTTTGCATGGACACTCCAAAAGGGCCACTCTTCAGAATATCTTGCAAGGGTTGCATGCTTAATAGTGATAGATACTTATTTGCTTGGGACTTTCAAGATCAACTAAATGAAAGCCTAGTTGCTTCAGCCATTGGGTTTGAAATACATGCTACTGCATCAACCTTTACACAACATCAGAGTACTTTGGAAGCCATTCTTCCTGGAAACTATAATGGAATATCTTCCTCAGCTGTAACATTACGGGGCTCTGAGTGGAATGTTATAAGTTTGAATTTTGTTCCTCGAATATTTAGGAGTGAAGGTGACAAAAAACTCATGCAAATCATGTTTCATATGTTTACATCGGGATCATATTTGGCCACCATAAATGAAATGCAAGATGCATTTTCCAAGAAGCAGGGAGTAAAGGTAGCACTGCAGGTCAATGTTCTCTCAGATTACCTTGTGGAAATTACACATCGCAGCTACTTTGGTGTTGGTAAGAAATCTATGATTATGTAACCTGGCATGCTATTTGGTAATGAAATATGTTTCAGTTGTACCATTGTCATGTTAAGAGTATTCAAAGGAACAAGTGATTAAAATTTCAGTCCAATAAAATTGCTTATACTTATTAACTGGATTGTGCAGTAAAATTCTTAGGCTACCTTGGTGGCTTGTATATTCTTTGTCGGTTTCTCTTTCTCATCATCATGATCCAGGTGTGTTTCTCTTATGTAATTTTTTCAGCCCTCTAGCCTTGCTACTAGGATCTGATATTTTGTAATTGCGCTCTCTATAAATATATAATTTTACCTTCATTTTAAAAAATGATCATATTCCAGGGGTGTTATTGAGGTTTTGGAGATCTATTTGTATTGATAATTGAATCAATTGCATGGTTTGTTGTAGTAAAATAGCTTGCAACCCAATTTTGTCATTCTTAACCTTTAACTTGTAAAAATGGGGAAAAGAACAAATCCAGAAGAACTATATACATATAAAACTAAATTGGTATTTCAAGAGTGAGACTAGAGAATTCCTAAATGGTTATGACTTAGTTCAGTTAATGGTCACCTTCCAAATAAATGTAAGTCATAGTTCAACGTAAAATCTGATTTCAGCTTTTATAACAGTGGAAAAATAATTGGAAATCTAGAATCACTACAGCATAAACTTGTAAACCAAAATATTAGCATTATAGAGGAATTAAGAAAATATTTTTGAGATTCCACCAAAATAAAGAGAAAAAAACTATATTTCTTATAGGAAATCACTTTGTTTACAAAGGGCTAAACAATGGAGGAGCACTTGACCTTAAGGTTGTCATGTCCCCAAATAAATCAAATGGGTTTTGGAGGGAAAATTATAAAGTGTTTTAAAACACTATTAAATAATAATATAATAATTAAATATTTTAAAATAATAATATTAAATGATAATAATAAATAATAAATAATAATATTATATTTAAATTATTAAAAATAATATTTAAATTTATTAATTGTGGCCGACCCACTCGGGAAGTTGATCTGGATCAAGTATTTATTTGGGCTCAAGGCATCTTGGATGATATCACAAATTTGGATGCAAATCTTGCAGATGGATGCATCACTATATGGGATCAGCAAATGAGAAGAGTCGTTAGGTTGGCTTGAGCATTGATCTGTTCTGTGAATGTGAAGATAGCACTACAAGAGGAATTGTATGCATAGACTCTTTGAAGGGGATATTGGTGTCATGCAAGGTTCATGACAACAAATACCTGAGCACTGAAAGAAATCAGCTTCCCCAAGATCTCAGTGGTGTGCGGTAATCAACGTGTCTTTCATAAAGGCTAGGAACAATCGAGGCGGGCCTACACCGACGACAACATCCAGACCAGAGTGGGTGTCGTTCATAAGCTCATCGCTCGTGTGGCTGCGGTTTGGATCATCTCGAGGAGTTGACGGATCATCCCAGACTTGGCACAATCATCAGTCCCTGCTCACTCATTGGACTGGGACTAGACCATCGGCACCTCGGATCTTCATTTCTAGGCAGTCTTTCATGCCGTTGGACATTCTAGACCAATTAAATTGTATCGACCTTGTTGGAACAGATTAGCAATTGAAACGATATTCTCTGAAAGCTTATGATGAACTGAGATTGATACTTTGTTGTTGTTCGGGTTGGATGATGTGAATGTATTTTAGTCATTGTCATGCATTGTTTTCTGTTACTCTTCACCACTACATTTCAATCCATCTTTGCAGCCTTTGTGTTGGTATTTGTCATGCTGTGTAAACTTTTCAATGTTGTTTAGGAATATGAAATGAGAATTTGTGGTGGTTTCCATCTAACAAAAAAATAAGCATTTAATTTTGTGTGTGATTCGAGCAAGGTTCGTTACACTGGTATCAAAGCCTTCATCCTGCCAACGTGTGGATCCACGGGTGGGAAGAATTTGGAGCGTAGACCTTAGATAAAGGACATAGATCTTGAGATTGTGGCGTCCAAAACTTTGAATGAATATCAAAGTTTGCCAGATGATGCAAAGGCTTGCATTCCCCTTGATGAGTACGTGAAAGCACATGAGTCCTACTCCCGCAAAAAAGGATTGTATGACTACATAAGGTGAAAGAAGAAAGAAGAGGAAGATTCAAAACTACCAAGGAAGGAATTAAAGAGGAGCCAGAATCACCAAAGGAGGAACAAGAGGACACTGTAATGAGGTATGATGATTATGAGATTGTGATTTTGGACACTAGTTTTTCATCCACACATGATCATGAGATAGAAGAGTATCATAAGAACGAGGAAGAATCTCGCCTTGAGGAGACACCCGGATCACTTGATGGTACTTCAATGGAATGTTTGGAGGCCCGACACAGAGGATTTGGTTAATTGCAAGAAACAAGTAGAGGAGGTGCAATCAGAAATGTTGCATGAGAGCATGGATGCACACCCTTTGAGAAGCCAACTAATGGTCAACAATGTATGGTCGATTTGACTCTACATCACTTTGATCATATTCATAAGCTGATAGCAATGTTGTGTTGGAAGCATGATGATTTTGAGGAGCTGCATGAGCTCAAGGAGTCCTTGATGGTAGTCAAGTCCAACTACCTATACTTGTTGGTGGTTAGAGATTCTCCTCGATGTGAGTAAGATGTGTTGTGATGTTTTGAGAGGGGAAGAAGATAAAGTAGATGAGCATGGTGGGAATTTGAGCGCAACACAATCTTCATTTCACATAAGAGGATTCCAAAGTCATACAGAGGTCGCATCTGTGGAGGACGACAATATGAAGATGGTCCTAGAAGGGATTATGGAAGACGACTTTGGAGGATTCTATGACGGAGATATGAGGACAGATACACATGATGATCATGGCGACAGTATCACAAGGTATGAAGTCATTTCAGATTTTGATATGCCATCTAACAATTCATTGTTTTAGCATAGTCTTGAGGATGATGAAGAACTAGTTAAAGGTGACTGGCAATGAGGAGGTTCGAACCTTGTCCAAGTTGGATGGCACAAGGAGTATCCTTGAAGATTTCATATAGAGAGCAGCTATGGGATAGGGTGAAATAAGCATTAGCCTTAGAGATTTGAAAGGGATGAAGGACACCATGGAAGGCACCAAATTAGCATACTTACATTTGATCAAAGACAAGGATGTAAGGCAATTGAGTATGCAGACACAATGATTGCTACTTCCAAATAGTGTGCGAAAGAGGTTGGCCATATTATGGAGGAGATTGACAACATATAGGAAGACCTTAGGCTAATCCATCATTCCAGAAGTTCAGAGCTCCAAATTCCTCTTCCTATCGAAAATATTTATGTGGCTTGGAGAGCACATTCTTTTGATAGTGTCATGCTAAAGGACAGTTTGCTTTTCAACCCTTTTGTTGGTGTCGAGAGTTGGAACCCGTGGACTGCCTCTAAGGTACAGGATGATGAGACTCCACCATATTGGGACAGTGGTGGCAAAGTGAGAGACACTAACCATTCCACTTTTAGCTCACATGGAAAGATGACAACTTGGGATCTGGGAGTTACCATGGAGTTTGGTATGATCCGTGACATGGGAGTTCAATAGCTGCCTTACGGATTCTTCATGAGGCTTTGGGATTTGGGTCTGAAGTTGCTTGAGGGAAAGCAACATCTAAGCGGGGGAGACTGTCATGTCCCCAAATAAATCAAATGGTTTTTGGAGAGAAAATTATAAAGTGTTTTAAAACACTATTAAATAATAATATAATAATTAAATATTTTAAAATAATAATATTAAATGATAATAATAAATAATAAATAATAATATTAAATTTAAATTATTAAAAATAATATTTAAATTTATTAATTGTCGCTGACCCACTTGGGAAGGAAATTTGGATCAAGTATTCAGGCTTGAGGCATCTTGGATGATATCACAAATTTGGATGCAGATCTTGCCAAGTGATCGGTGAGGACATAGTCGCTCATGTGTTGGCACCTAGGTATTGGACGTAGTCTCAGTTCAAGGAAATTCGTGTTTATGTGCTTTACATTCACATCTTGAATTTGTCATTCTCATCCAGCGACCAAGGTTTGATCTAATTTCAAGAGGATATTCAATAGGCATTAAGGAGTGATCAAGATTGGCTCTAGTCACGGGGGTCGACATTCACATGGTAGTGAAGAAGTGATCTCAAACTAGCTACAGGAATTGCCTTAGTTCATCGCCACTCAGCAGGGAGTGTCTGAGGCTATCATGAATTCACATGATTAGTGCTGCTCCCATTCGACACACATACATCAAGGGCGCAACTCTATCATTAGCAGCGTCTCACAAAACCATGGAGGATCACGGGTTCCTTCAAATGTTCATCCATCGATCATATTCAAACTGAATCGACCCAATAGTCAATATCGAGCTTGTGATTTGATGCATCACTATATGGGATTGGCGAATGAGAAGAGTCGTTAGGTTGGCTCAAGCATTGACCTGTTTTGTGAGTGTGAAGATAGTACTACATGAGGAATTGTATGCACGGACTCTCTGAAGGGGATATTGGTGTCATGCAAGGTTCACGGCAGCACATACCTGAGCACTGAAAAAAATCAGGTTCCTCAGGATTTTAGTGGCGCACGACTGTCTCCGTGTGTTTCATAAAGGCTAGGAACAATCGAGGTGGGCCTACACCGGTGACAACATCTAGACCAGCGTGGGTGCCATTCAGCAGCTCATCTCTCGTGTGGCTACAGTTTGGATCATCTCGAGGCATTGATGGATCATCCTAGACTTGGCACAATCATTAGTCCCTGCGCACTCATCAGATTGGGACTAGACCATCAGTACCTCAGATCTTCATTTCCAGGCAGTCTTTCATGCCGTTGGACATTCTGGGCCAATTAAATTGTATCGATCTTTTTGGAACAAATTAGCAATTGAAATGATATTCTCTCAAAGCTTATGATGAACTGAGATTGATACTTTGTTGTTGTTTGGGTTGGATGATGTGAATGTATTTCAGTCATTGTTGTGCGTAGCTTTCTATTACTTCTCACTACTACATTTCAATCCATCTTTGTAGCCTCTGTGTTGGTATTTGTTATGCTGTGTAAACTTTTCACTATTGTTTAGGAATATGAAATGAGAATTTGTGGTGGTTTCCATCTAACAGAAAATTAAGCATTTAATTTTGAGTGTGATTCGAGCAAGGTTCGTTACAAAGGTCAAGGATGGGAAGGATCCTCTCCCAATAGTGGAGGGCTTGGGGAGCACTCAACCTTTATTTCATGTATGCTCTTGATTGACTGTAGGAGTTTGAGGGCCTCTAAGGTATTTATGCTCTCTCTCAATGAAGGGATTGATTGACAATATAGGACTATTGAGTGGATTGATTCCTTCGCTGAGGAAGAAAATGAAAGTCGTAGCTTTGACATCTATGTTGAAGCCTACAATCGGGCAATGAACATAGAAAGTCAAAATAAAATGTCCTCGCGTAGTGTTGTGACCTTTCACACATCGCCCCATTGCAAATGGGGACCCCTAGTAGTTTGCTAGTTTTTAGGGTTTTGCTTTTGCACAGTGGTTTCGTGAGGTCATTGCTTTGAGAGTTTCAAGTCAGTCTTTTTGAGAGTCATCGGAGCCAAGTTGAGAATACAAGCTCGAAACAGTGCCTAAACGTCATGGAAGGGCTCAAAAGGTCCAGGAGACGAGAATCGCCTATGCTTTGGGCCAATTCTGACACTTCCTACTTTTTAGGGAATATGCTCTTTTTGCTTTTTGCTTTTTCATTTTTGGCATTTTTGGACCAAATTGGTTCCCTATTTTTTAGGGATTTTGCTTTTTCTA
Source organism: Sequoia sempervirens (assembly GCA_007258455.2). Taxonomy (NCBI): domain Eukaryota; kingdom Viridiplantae; phylum Streptophyta; class Pinopsida; order Cupressales; family Cupressaceae; genus Sequoia; species Sequoia sempervirens. Next base: position 9,934 of record VDFB02158777.1, on the reverse strand, counting down.
TTTTTAGAAAGTCAACCTTGGTCAAATAAGTCAATGTTTTGATTTTTAGAACCAAAAACCAGCCAAAAGGTTGAAAAATCATTGAAAAATCAAAGTAAAAATAAAAAAAATAAAGCAAAAATCAAGAAAAGCATTGAAAAGAAAGTTAAAAATCTGGAAAAACCAATTGAAAAATCATAAAAATCAGACCTCCAAAATGAGAAAATCATGAAAATCAAGATGAAAAAGCATGCAAATCCATGGAGAAATTCGCCTAAGTCTGAGAAATTTTCCCATGGACAAATGGCAAAACCTCTTGAAAGTCCGCCCCACCTCTTGGCACAAAGACTTGGAAGTCCGCCCTAGCATGATAATGAAATGGCTAAGGCATTAGAAAGTCCACCCAGCCTTAGACAAAAGATGGCGAGACCCTTGGAAAGTCCGCCCAAGCCTTAGGTGATGAATGGCATGAAGACTACCAAGTCCGCCCTTGACTTGGAAAGGAAGATGTGAAGTCCGCCCACCTCAAGGAAGAATTGGCATGCCTTATCCAAAGTCCACCCAGCCTTGAGAAGGGAGTGGAAAGATATTTATGAAGTCTGCACCACCATGGAAAAAAGTTGATAAAGTCCACCTAGCCTGGGAAGAGGGAGAAAATGAAAATTTGGCTATGTCTGGAGGTCTATCAAGAGGAAAAATTGAAAATTCACCTAATTATGGATGCCTAGAGGGGAAAATTTCATGACTTTTGACTAAGTGCTGAGAGGAAAATACATATGGCAAAGAGGTTAGAAAGTCAGCCCCATGCCAAAAAGGATGGAAATTTGCCTAGGAAAGACGTCCAAACACATGGTAAAGTCTGACTTTGCCTAGGGAAAATCATCCAAGCAAGAGAAAAATTCGATTTTGGCATGGAAAATATACCCGACAAATTTCCATCCTTTTTGGCCTGGGGCTGACAAGCAAGAGAAAAATTCGATTTTGGCATGGAAAATATACCCGACAAAATTTGAAGTTCGCCATGGCAGAGGAAAATAAGAATTTGGCGTAATATTTGTTGGCAAGACGGCTAACTTGGCTAGACGAAAATTGAAATAACTTGGAGAATAAATATTTAGCCAAGAGAAAAGTTAAAATAGCCATGGGTCAAAATTAAATGGGTTGGAAATAAATTTTGACATTTTAATACTTTGGATAATTTATTTCCGACACTTAGAAATATAAAATACATTGAACAAAAGTAAAATTCGCCAGAGATGTTTTAAAATTCATGGAAGAAAATAAATTACGCCGGAAAAAGAGAAAATTAAAATTTTCCTTGAATTAAAACTTGAAAAAAATCGAATTTAATTTCAATTGGACATTTAATATTTTTTCCAAAATATTGAAAATAAAAGATAAACATCTAGCAAAATCGAATTTTTGGAAAATTAAAAGGATTTTCCTGGATAAGGTCACCGTGGATTTTTTTCGAAAAAGAATGGAAACTTGCCTGATTGAAGAGAAGAAAACAAATCGAAATCGAGAGAAAAAGATGCAATTGCTAAAACAAATAGAATTCTTCAGCATTATAATGAGTTTCAACAACTCATTTTTCACAGGCTCAGCTGAAGAGAAGTTAATCTCTTGAAGTTGTAAGAAAGTTGAGGCAAGATCGATTCTTCTGCAGGCAAGGTCGATTTTCTCAGAGGAAAGAGTAATTTTTATGTTGAGGAAGTAATTTTTTGGTGAAGTAAAAGAATTTCTTGGCTGAAAGTCGAACTTCTCAACAAAATTGGCGCACTTTGTTATTGGATTTTTGATTAAATTCTCGAAGTCTAAATTTTATTTGCAGCCAGAATATTTTTTCCTAAGGTTTGGAGTTTGGTTGGCTGAATTTATCAATTATTCTTCCATATTTTTTATTCTGGCTAAGTTCTAGCAAAATCTCAAGCAAATTTATTTACTTTCAGCTTGCTTTTTCGTAGAAATTTAATCTTTTAATAAGCTGGAAGTAAAACTTTCGAATAAAAGGCATGGGAATAAATTATATTTTAAAGTCTCTGTATTAATGTTAATGTTTTTACTGTAGGTTAATGACCACAACAGGAGAACCATCAAAGAAGGTGCCAATGTTCGCCAATAAAGGGGTACAGCGAGAGTCAAAGATCAATTCTAAATGGAAAAATGTTGCAGACACTGATCTTGGACATGTAGACTTTGTGGAGTTCAAAAAGAGAGTATATGGACATGTTGGGTTACCGACACTAATTGTCAGACGGATGGTGAAGAATGGAATTTTCCAGGCAGTGGGATTCCCGCCTACAATAGAATGTGCCGAGTTGATGGTAGAATGCACCATTCATTATGATGCGCAGGAGAGACAAGTTGTTGCACCTAACGGAAGGATTCTAGCTCACCTTGGTTAAGTGGCAATCCAAGAGGCATTTGGCATCCCAACACATCACTGGACCATTTATAAGACCAAGGAGGATGCCAAGAGATTATATGATAGCCAGTTTGAATTGTGCACCACAAATATTAATAAATCATGGCTGCAAAAGCCTAGACTAGCCACAAAGAAGATGCCTAAGAAGTTGCATCGGACAGAATTTAAGGAGGATTATGGAGATATCATTTTGATGTTGAATAGGATAGCCGACAATCCACAAGGCGCATATTTTGAGACATGGATGTATTATTTTATAGATGAAATCACTTCCGACGTGAGGATGTTCAATTGGTCCTGAATGATAAGTGACAATCTCCACGAGTACTTAGTCACTCTTGAGAACACCAAGTCTTTCCACATGAGCTCATATGTCATCTATTTGTTGGCCAGAACGTACAAATATTCAGGACTTAAATGCAAAGGCAAAGTTGGCAATGGCGAGAATGAATTCAAGTCCTATGACTGCTACCCTTTAACTTCAACTTAGGGAGAATTCTCATTTTAGTTAGGCACACGATGCTCTCCTCATGTATATCACGAGAATACTTCAAGGAGGAACTCACCAGAGATTGAGTCACGAAGCCAAGAGTTTGATTATGGATCCTGGTTTATCTAGTTTCCAAAATTTACATATGTTAGGATCCAGGGATTCACTGGAAGTCCTTATAAGCTTCCTATCTATCCTACTAATCGGATGATTTTGCTGGAAGTCCTAAGACAACTGGAAGAGTACCAGAACATCCAAAGGCCAAGTAAGAAGGCGACTATTACTTTCCCATTCTTTATTGGGAATATGTTGGAGTCCTGTCCGTCAGCACAAGTAGCCGAGAGCGCTAGGCTAGAAATTCAATGGTACCCATTCATAGCTTATCAGTCCAGGGCCAATTTTGACCCTCATCATCACATTCGGACCGTAGATGGGAAAAGATACAAACACAGGGTAGACTTGGAAGACTTTTGGTCAAATGCTGCTGACGAGTATGAAGTCAGAAGGAGATGATGGTCTAGAGTGCTAGTGGATTTAATGAGGGCAATTGAACTTTGCCGAGTGCCTGATCAGTTGTAGGACGATGGAAGATATGTCTAGCCATGCTTTGATGAGAGTCGGCCTCTTCCTGCTATGAAGTGGTCAAAGCCCGAGCATTTAGACTTGGCTATGTTGATGAGGCCAGTGATTAAGTATTCTTAATGGTGGGTCGATCAACAAGTCCAGGAGTTGAGGCAAAAAAGAATAGCTCTCATGTATGATTTGCTAAGTGAGACAGAGTCATACTCCAATGCTAGCGCATCCCACAATGATGATTTGGTTGAGATTGGCGAGAAAAGGAAAGTACTTGCAAACATAGAGCTTGTCTAGAAAAGACAGAAGATGGAGCCATCTTGCTTTGCAGTGTCTAGAAACATTGACGGGCTAGTGGCTACAGTAGACGAATCCTTGGCTAAGATGACGAGACCTTCTATAGTTCAGGAGAAGAACAATGAGCTGATCTAGTTGGATGACGATGAGCCCCCATCTCCTACGGGCATAAAAGTGTTGGGTTCGGATAATGAAATGGAAGTCCAAAATGATGATTTCAAAGAGGGAATGATTTCTACCCTCAGAAGAGTTTTGGACGTACCAAGTACAGAAAATGTTTAGGAGGAGGATAGTACGAAGCAACCTACCATTCCTGACTGGTTGAAGGAGAGGATGAAAATTCAAGCACTAGTTGAGATCCAAGAAGAAGATGATACTACGGATTTCTTGGCAAGGTTGGAACAAGTTGCTACGAAGAAACCTGCTAAGAAGTTTTCCATGATTCAGAGGGACGAAGTCGACGTCGTTCCATACAGATAACTATACCAACAATTGATAAAGCACAAGATGAAATCACTCCCCAGGAATACTCCATAACCACTATAGACCTTGGCGCAACAACAAAAGGCCAAGAGGTAGAAGAACTGGATAACTCCGTCTCAACTATCAAGGCGAGATTGGAAAAGGAAGTGGCAAAAAAGAAAGAGTACAAAAGGGAGGTGTTGATGTGATTTTTGTGACCAACACCAAACAGCAGAATAAAGTATCCAACGGCTACTCCATTCTCTCTTGATCAAAGTATCCCGTACGCTAAGATTGCTAGAGAGATCATACATTCAACTCCAAGGTTCCTTCAATGCAATGGAATACACTCAGTAGGTTCGTTGTGATATGCTGTTTTCACGAGGGGACTTACACAGTTGTTCGGAAACTAGCAGTTGACAACAGATTAATAATGAAAGGGGTTTTCATGTGTTGTAGATGATTTAGCAATAAGGCGCGTATTTCCTATACTAACCAGAAATGTGCAGAAACTAAATGAGTGCCGGGTTTAGAAGATTTATGTCCTAGTCTAAGTGCAAGATGTGCGGGGCTTGACTTCAACAGACTTCAACCGGATTTTGCCTTGCCTCGCATTGGACAGCTTCAACAAAATTAGTGCAATCTTCAAGGGAACAGCAGAAGGTGTTCAGATTACAACTCAACATGTAAATACCATTAGGATGACGCATACAAACACATGAATCGCAATCAAAATTAAGTTTGAAAAGTATTCCAGTTGACCACACAAGGAAAGCTTACCATCAGCAAGCTTACTAGTGGTATGGATTAAGCGAAGCTGCTTCAATCAAACACCACAATCCACAACTAACTACTGGCATGGAAATGAAAATCACTCTAATTCAAGTCCTACATGAAGTAGAAGGACGAAGAATTTTTTCTATCTCTTAATAACAAAAGACAAAATCATCATCAATGAAACTCTTTTTATTATGATAGTTTTCACAACAATTCCTTACAAAGTTTTCAAGGGAAAACTTTCTTTCTCCTTCAAACTATGCTATACTAATAAGCTATGCTAAGTTATCTCTTTGCTCTAACAAAATGTCTACTCTCTAATCTAATAATGTACAAATGAGGGGGAGTCCCCTTTATATAGCTGGCCAATCTCAATGGACGATCCAGATTAAATTACAATGGACAACTCAGATTGAGCCACATCAGCCCTAGACTAGATTCAGCCCTAAAAACTGTCAGAAGGTGGAGGAGTGGTGCAATTAATGAGCACAAAAATGGCAGATTCCTCATATGACCACTATGGGCAATTAATGCCCACTACCCTTCTAGAAGATTCTCGTCCAGGATCTTGTTCCCATTGTTCTTCTCTCTAACCGCGAAAGCAACAAACCAGGCCAATATTGCATCAACCTCCTGTTCAAAAATAGCCGGAGTAAGATTAAGCTGATACTCGAGGATGGCAATTGTGTGCTCTTGCCGGATACAAGATTTTCTCCAGGCCTTGATGGATTCCTGCGTGCTCTAAATAAGGCCAACAGCCTTATGTAAGTCAACTTCGGGAACTGGATAAACCAGTACCTATACTCTTCAATCAACTTTTGTGCATCCTTGGATATTCTTTGTTGCGTTCTTTGTTGAAGAGTCCTCGTGATGTGCATAGTGAAAGCATCGTTCACTCTCTTGAAGCTGGAGGTATTTGTTAGATGTAGCTGTCTACAAGCTTCATGGATTTTAAATTGACCAGAACCATATCCAATCGGCTCCTGGTATGTCAGTCCCTTATACTTCTGTAGGAACCCTAAGTTTCCCCTAATCCTGAATCTGAAAGTTTTCTGAATCTCTTCGAAGTATTTTGGTTTTTGAACGTTTTCGAGATTTTTGATGCAATTAATGAATGGTACGGCTTGCTTAAAAAATAATAATAAATTCTCTAAAAATGCTAGGCGACTAATAAGCATGGGAAATACAATATATAATGAAGGCGTTTCATCTTTTATTCATTATAGCTCAATACAAAATGGATCTGCTAACATGCACTAAAGAATACACCTTTTTAATATGAGAAAAAACCTGGTAAACAGCAGGCTGTAGATGCACAATGAGGACGGCTGAAATGTAGTCTCGTTTCTCCTTATAACCAATGATCCCTGATGATGCCAGAGGAGTATGCGCCTATACTAGAAACATCAAGCAACCCCCAATGCAGGCGACTTGCTCACAAGATTAAATACGCCTTATTTCTGCTGGTACGGCCCTGGTACAGTTGTACGGCTTGAGAGTGAACAGCAATCAATGAAAAACAATGCAAATATGTTTCTCTCTGAAGATCCTCAGATGGTGAAGAGATAGGCACTCCAGTTGAGTTAACCTCTGAATGGACTTAATAAATCAAGCCTCCTATACAAGTACGACTCTCCTCAGAAGTACGGCCTGCTGAGACTGGTACGGCTCTGCAGCAAGCAATAAATGATTTGTACGGCTTCCTCTGTAACCCTCCAAAATCTCCAGAATAAGGACACCTGAATGAATGAATGCCTTCTGAATGGATTAATATGCTGACGCTCTGTAATTAAATAATCTCTGATGCTCTGTGATTTCTTCTGAATGAAGAAATCTCACAACTGGCAGTAAATCGGGTGATATCTCACACCCTCTGAACTGATTCAATGGAGATGGCTCGTTCTCCAAGAATTTCGAACACAAACCCTAAGGTCTCCGTTCTCAGACAAAACTGATCAATCTTCAACAAGTCAAAATATGCATAATGGCTCAAATCCCAATGCAAAACCTTTATTCTTCTCAAAAGGGCGAATTCCTTAATAATAGGGATTATTAAAATTCGACTTCTTCCTTTTTAATTTATTTCAATAGTCTCAGCATAAATTTTAATTATTAAATTAATCGTCAACTTTGACCCCCTTCAATGATGGCGCACCCCTCAATGAGAAATCACTTAAGTTATAATTAATATTATAACTTTATATTATAATCATTAATTAATTAATATTTAATCAATGCAATTAAATATTAATATTTCTCCCGTTACTCGTCCGATTACTGTTCCGTCTGAAAATGACGAACTCTGAAGTGATTCCGAAAACTGCCACAGCCATACTGCTAAAAATAGCAGGGGTCCCACACTGCCTGCCAGGAACTGCTAAAAATAGCAACTCTGCAAGAAGTCTCCGATCGAGCCCAAACGAAGGCCAATTGTTCAAAACTGCCAATCTGACGCTGAGCCAAGCTCCCAAACGACCCTCTAACCACTCTATCAGCCTACGAGGGTCTCATGATAGGCTTATCTTACGATCTCTGATGCTCGCCAAAAATGGGGACATGACAACTTCGTCATCCGAGCTAGCATATAGACAATATACGAGCTCATATAAAATGTCTTCTTTCTCCTCAAACTTCTGAATTGCTCGTCTATGCTGTCGCTGATCATTCTTGCCCAATCTACATATTCTTTCCCCTCCAACACCATGCTGATGTAGAAAAACATCCAAGGCTCAAAAGCGTACGCCTGTGGGCTGCCATTCACCCGGCTGAGCATCATGATTAAATCATAGTATTCCTGTTTCAGCTCCTCTGAGATGATCTGCTTTGGCAACTTGGCGCTAGGAGGCTTTGGCTTCCTTATCCATGATGTGTTAATTCTCTTTGCACACCTATCGAAAGATGAGGCATACATTTTATCAGCCCTTTCTTTAGACTTGTACAACATTCTCTCCATAGTTGGAATCCCAAATGCTTCTCCAATAGCCTCAGGTGTGAAGTTAGCCAGGAGCTTGCCTTCTGAAGAGACAATTGTTCGATGGTCTGGCTTGTAATAGTTTGCACATTCCATTATCAACTCAGGACATCGAATTGCTGGTGGAAAACCAGCAGCTGCGTACAATCGACTTCTCACAATGTTGTGCGATGTCACTGATGGAGGATAACCACCCTGCCCATATATTCTCCTTTTGAATGCCTCGAGGTTGAATGAACCAAGGTTGGTATCAGTCAAATCTCCTAGCTTTGACACGAACTTCGATTTAGGAAGAAAAGACTTCTTCAGATGCTTGATGATGGCCTACTCGTGTATGATAGCTCCAAGGTTTGCTTGCACTAACCAACAAGAAGACTTCACTCTGCCTTCCACCAAGAACCTGACAATCTCTAGGCTCTGTCTTGACTTAGTTCATCAATTGAACCTTGCTTCAACTCTGTTCCAAGAGTTTCAATTCTTGTGCTTAACCTTGGAGGACAAACACCTCTTGAATCTGCTCTCTTCTTCCAACACCTAGAAGGGTCTAGATGCCAACTTCATCACCTTGCTTGAACTGCTTGCAGGGGAGCTGGAGACAATGATTTCTTGCATTTCACATCCAAATGAATGCATCTTGCTTGGTGTTCAATCTTCAAATCACCCGCTTTCAAGAATTTGCCTTTGAAGTGGCCTAATCCTTGTAGCCCTTACCAGTCAGTTTTCTGACTTTTTCTCTCAAACTTGTCAAATAACCTACCAATAAAAAGGCACTTCCTGACACCCTTTTTAGTCCTTTAAATCTTCCACAGGATGTCAGACCTCTGTCCCAACCGTACGGTGAATTCCTACAAACAAGGACTAAAAGGCTAGTAGTCCTAATTCTTAGGGTTTCAGTGCTGTCTCCTTCAAATCTACTTCTAGTGGATTGTTTGAAGTCTCAATCCCTTTGGCATGTAAAAAACCTTACCTTACCCCACCTGGAACCGTACGGATTCCGTACAGTGGTCTCTTCCCCTGCCTAAGCTCTTCCAATTTTCACTTCCAAACTCCTAACCAGGTAGTTAGAACTCGCCTAGGGTTTGGTATTACAAACTCTTGCTTGGCTCTCAAAGTTTCCTACTACTACATATTTACAATGGACTGGCTCCCCTATCATTTCAAAGTAATTGCAGGGAGATCCCGTGGTTAGTTCTTATGGGGGAGCCATTCTAAATCACACTGCTCAAAACAAAGAAAAATAACAGTCTACAATCTAATTTTGGAATTCAAATCAGTAAATCTACTCTAAGGAGCTTGAATGTAAAATGAAAGTTACTCTAAACTATGCTATGAACACAAAAGCAGAGATAAAACTGTATATACAATGCCCTTTATGCCACTGTTTCTCAAAACACACGGGATTTTCAGAAAACACAGAATTCTGCCAAACTGTCTTCTATTCCACACAACAAAATTTGATTACAACCACTACTAAACTACTTCTCTAGGAGCCATACATTATCATAGATGCCTTTTCCATCATTCAAGGGATATGGATCGATCCCATGTTCCTAAACTTCAGGGAATCCAACCCCACTAAGTTGCATGCAATCACTCAAAATGTTGCCATGCAATTTTACAATATTCTTGCAACTTACCATCATGTCATGATCCTAGATCTTAGGACCTCTAACACCTTGTTTTCGAACCATCAACCCCTTAACTGTCCCTTAGAATCTTTTAACAATGTAGATGTGATTAACACACATTTAATGCATTATCTTCTAACATATGCTGTCCCAAGCTAAAAACAACATTTAATAACAATGCTAACTAAGATGACATTAATCCTAATGATTAACTCATCACACTCAACCAAGACCTTCTAAGGTCCAAACTAAACACACTCTAATACCCTGATTTGGCCAAGATCAGGTACAAGCCAAAATTGTTGACAAACCAAAATGGAGTTAAGCCA
>VDFB02158776.1:0-15003 GCA_007258455.2 Sequoia sempervirens | reverse complement strand
AAGGAGATAAAGTTAGGAGAAATATTTTAATAATAATGTTTTAAGTTAGTCCTAGTAATATTATTTGAAAATATTGTAAAGTGACAACTTAAATATTATTGTTAGTTAGATAAAATGGGCTGCTTAAATGGGGCATAATCAGGCCTTTTGTAATATTTTATTAGAATATTTTTAAGCGAACACTTTTGGAGAGAAAAAGGAATTCAAAATAAAGGTGCCAAAATGGAGTCTATGAAAAGAGAGACAAATTACTCAAAGGGAGATCATCCACATTATGAAATCAATTCCCTTCTTTCATAGCTTGGGCATCTGTATCTAACTAGTGCATTTGCAGAAAAAAACTCTTGGAGTGCAAATATTCAGAGGACAAAACACCTCTTGTCCTTTGAGGCAATTTCACCCAGGAATCACAGTTGTGCTAAGAAGATTGCAGTTTAAGTTCAGTTTCTAGTTTCAATTTCTTGTAGTAAGTTCAATGTGTTAGGGCTTTAGTGTGGCATGTTTCAGTGTGTAAGCGACCTGGTGTCTCTCAACCCAATCGCTGGCTGAGAATGCAAGGTTTTTGTTTGTTTTCTGTGTTTTTGATTTTTTGGTGGTTTTTTGCAAATAAAGAGAAATTGCGATTTTGAAAGGAAATGCTTGGAAAAATAAAATAAAATACCAGAAGATAAATATGACATAATATAGCTTAGATTTTGATGCCAGATAGTTTATTGATCTTCCAGAATAATTACAACTGCGAGATTCAAACATTCAAGTAAAAAGGAAAGCTATTTATTGAAAACTTGAATAAGCTTGCAAGTGCCTGAACAGAAGCCTGAGATGGTACAGCTGAAAGAGAATATGCAATCTCCCACCTCGAAATTGATGCAGAGGTGTTACATCCTGATTTTATAGCTACTATTGCATAGGGCAATTGAATGTAATGTTTGAATCTTTATGATGAATAAAACATGTTTGATCGTGTTATTAAATGAATGTGTCCTATTTGAATGATGGTTTGATTTGATTGTTACTTCTAATGATTTAATTCTTAATTAAATGTAGCATATAAGTTATGGATAATGTTATTCTAACTTGTGAGATGTTTTTACCTTGTTATGAGCATATGACTGCTGGTGTCATGTCATGGTGTGTAGGTATGAAGATTGTTCCTCCGGACAGAGGAGAGACATCATTCGGGGAGGAACTTGGTCGGGTAAACAGTAACAATTACCAAATTGAGCATACACACACATACTATAGATTGAGTAAGCCAAGTCTGTTTGTCGAGATAAGGGTAAGTCATCCTTAGGCTTGTTTATTGACATAAGGATTCTGAATTCACTTCTTTATGCTTTAGGGGATGTGATTGTTTAAACGTCAGACTTGCTATACCATGACCCAAGTATGAATGATGTGAAAGTTATGTGTTAATGATTCATTGGGAATGCACGTACATCTATACATTGTGAACACGTATTTATATGTACAGACATATCAATACATGTGTATGTTAAGCAGACGGATATGCTCATACACATGTGTCGACATGTATGTACGCATACATACGTATACACAGGTATATATATATGTACACAGTCCGCCTGATGTTTGTGGTGAAAATAATATTTAATATTATTGCCTAGCAAATTTACATATATATTTATGTATAAATGTATATATTAACGATGTGATTATATTATGGATAAATACATAAATACATAAGTACCTATGTAAATATATTATATATTTATATATTTAAATATATGTATTAATATTAAGGTAATATTTACATATATGTAAATATATATATATATATATCACGATACGATGTCGGAAAATATATATATTTATATATTTAGAAATATTACACTTAATTAAAATACATATATGATTAAATATATAAATGTGTGATATTGAAATGTGAAATGTATAAATTTAAATTGTCGCATCCCTCAATTTGAACATCGCTAGGTTTGATTACGCTTGTTAGATTACTTTGATACTATGTTGTTTCTTTTCAGAGGAGATTCTAGATACTATGCTGTTTGGATTTGCGGATGATACATTGACATCCTGGTTATTTGATTATGTTGGTTCGATGATACTGTGATAGTTTCATTCATGATATAGCTTATTGGTTATGATTATTGCTTATGTTATCATGTTGATATGATTGATCTTGCTCGTTTGTGTCGGTGGATAAGACAGTGTAGCATTACTCATTCGTGAGTACCCTGCTACGCTGCAATTCTTATTCACGGTGTGTTTTCTAACATGAGATTATATATATACATGTTTTTAACCTTGATGTTTTCCTGCAGACACAGGTACCGGGTAACAGCTCCACCTGCTTGTCAGGTCTGAGTGTACCCTAATCCATTATAAATATGTTGTCGGAGGTATTGACAGGTCTGTTTTAACCATCGTTCGTTTTCGAACGAGTATCCCCGTGTTATCCTGTAAAGCCCAATTTGTCTTGTCATGTTCAAATGTATATTGTTTTGTGTTTGCGTATTTAATATTGATTTTATTTAATGATTATTTATGTTTATGCCAATGTTTGTGATTTAATTTTTTAAGTTAAATTAAATATGCTATGAAATTTATCAGTGAAAGTTAATTCTTTGCAATGTTTTAATTAAAATAATATTATTGCTGTTTTAATTGTGCAAATTGAATTGTGAGAAATAGATATTTTTAAAACAAGATATTTTCGATGAGATAATAATCTCTGATTATCAGTTAAAGGTCTGTTATGATATTTTGAAGGGTTAGTTGAACTGAAGGAGTTATTTTCAATGCAAAATTGAATTCTAGTTAAGTTTTGTGATTGAAAGGGGATTGCATGAATTAATATAAAAAAAAATTGTGCACACATTCACGGGAAGAATTTTACGGCAGCAGCTTTTTAGCAAATTTCAGCACAACAATTGTTTGAGAAGAGTTTTCTTAAGGATTTTGTATTGAAGCGTAATTTTGAAGCGGAGATCATTGCATATTCATCATTGAAATCGGGTGATTTGATTTTGGGGTTGACAAAAGTTTTCAAAGGATCATATTTCAGCCAGTTTTCGAGTTTTAACAGGTTCTCTTCTGATTTCAAGTTCTCGTATTTAATTTCTGGAAAATTTATTGTAGAAATTCATTTTACTGAACCTGCAAAATAAAAACAGAAAAATTATCAGAATAGGCAAACAAATTTCAGTGAAAATACAAACAAATTAATCTGCCAAGTAATCATGAAATTTGAACTAGTATTTGTTTTCAGAACTGGAACGGCAGATGATCTTTCTTGTGAATCCGAGGATTTAGTGAAATATCTAGTTTGTGATATTGAACGAAATCTGGATTGTATTCTACAGTTTGTATCTTTGAAATTTTTACAACACAAATTTGGGTATGATACTGGACCCTCCTTCTCAAATCTACGCTAATGTTTATATCAAACATGCCTTTTCATTATCTTAGATTCTTTTATTGACAAAACTAAATCTGTAGATTTATTTATTTTAAGATTTGTTACTCTTGGATTGAGGTTTTGCCGTAAATGTATTTGGAAGCCTAAAATTATGAATTTCTTTAGCCGAGTAAGCCTACCCTTTTATTTTCATACTAGGCTGAAAACAGCCGTATTTTTCTTCAACATGGAATGGGCTTAAATATTTAAATCCTATCTGTTTATATGATCTGGATCTAAATAACAAATGAATTCCACCTTATATATGATACAAACTTTTATTCTCATATCTGCGCCTATATATATATTTATAATATTTACCAGTCGACTGAAAATTCTTTTGTTGGCTATAGACATTAGGAATATTCATTCTCCGGTAGGTTAATATTTAACCAGAAGGCTTGTAACATTGATTTTATTATGGTCTATTTTTTTAAAACTGTGCGCAGCCTCTTCCTCATGATATTTACTGTATAAACAGAGAACTATTGAACCAGTTTGTATCATTGCCTGAAGCGTACTATTCCATTTTGAAAGACGCCCTTCTCTTGCCAGTGCAATTAGTTAAAAGTATTAACTCCTAATCTGGAATTTTATAATAACCTGGACCCATTTCTATCTATCAAAATATATTTTTCTTGAGATTGTGCGTAGGCAGTATCAATTTTATTTATGACTTCATTTTATCTCTGTACCCTATGAAGTTTTTTTTTTATAAATCTTCAAATTCTAACGCAATTTCTTCCTAATCTATGTACTTAACCTAGTTAAAATTGTCAGGTTAGAAAGCGGAATTTTGTTATAGTCTTTTCTGTTTTGGTGTGTGCGCGCAAGTTTATTCTTGAAATAAAAATCTGTAGCCTATAGTATATAACCTGTGGCATGTTATTCTCCCTTCACCAGTGTTTTTAACAAAGAAAAACTAGTGTCAGTTGAAATGTCATATATTACTAGTGGAAATACAAACTAGGCGTTTATCATTATGGTTACGATATCTATATGTATTATTTCTTTATAATTGCATGGCATATTCTTGTAAGTGTCCCCTGAAATTATAATACTAAACTATCAAGTCTAAAGACAAATAAATAAATAATATACAAATAATTGTTAAATTCCAAACATGAGTAATTATGATTTAAGTATAATTATAATTACCGTTGGAAATATTATAATTATAAATATAATATTAATGATAAAATGAGAATTATCAAATATACAAAATATAATATTCAAAATATAAATTATGAATGAAATGTAAAATACAAAATATTAAACAATACAAGCAATTGATAATCTTAAACCATTATTATAATAATAAAATATTATACAAATAAAATAAATATCAAAATACATATATATATATATATATATATATTATTGCACCTTAGTATTAAAATATAATGCACACAATTTAACAATAAAAATATAATAAAATAGATAATAAAATGAATACAAACTAAAATATTATTATAAGTCATAATTATCAGATAACCATATTATAATCATAATTGTTGATCATATTATTAAATAACCAAGACTCCAACTCAGCGATCATTTAAAGATAATATTATAGCCAACACTAATGGTCAGCCGTCATACCAAGCGATGCACCAAATGACGTCAGTCAAACTCCTGGACTGTGGCGATCAGGAGAAGTCACGTCTCTTTAGTAGTTATTTAAGAAATCATCCTCATGACCAAAAAGAGGGGACAGGTGAAGAAGAAAAAATAATAAACTTTATAATACATGACTGCTGGCTTAAAAAGGTCATCTACATGACGTGGCTGGGAGAGAGGAAAAAGTAGATATATTCTGCACTTTACAATCAGCAATCTGACAGTCAGAAATCAGAGGTCTGGCTGTGTTAGGTGAATTTAATATGATTGTTAATTTATATATATATAGATAAAATAAAATAAAAAAATTAAAATATAGGAGTTTAATATGATTGTTAATATATATAATGTTAATTGATTAATTATTTATATATATATATAAATAGATAGATAATTAATAATGATTATAGTATTTGTATAATATATATATATATATATATATATATATATATGATTATAGTTTATACATTTATATATGTGATTATGTATATATGTATATAGTTATACGCTTTATATGCGGGTATCTAATGATAATGCTTGCAGCAACTATTGAGCCTTATAAGTAATAATGGCTCTACTATAATAAATGGTGTAGGGAGATATCATCTTCGGGATCTTGAATAGACGTTTAATATCTATCTAATGAACTTTGAAATTATATAGAAGAATCATTCATAAGGAAGAAATGAGTAACCTTTTGACAAGAATGAAATGTTTATATCATCCTTGATATTATCACGGAAACTTTTGATCTTTAACGTATCTAATGTCTCTTTGAGAAACACTTTGAATGCAAGAGTTCCAGTATAAGTGCCTCTATTAGAAAGGGATCATTACAAATGGTATCAGAGCAACTTTCCTGCCACCCTGTGAAAATAGCGTTTGCAAACTTACCAAAGGCAAAGGTATACTCTATGAACATATAGAAACACATTCCAAATTATGCAAATCAGGTATGTAATCACTTCTTGTTGATATTCGTTATTTTTATCATAGCTACCATGTAGCTACCACATGTAAGTGTAAAATAAGTATCAAGATATATATATGTATAAATAGATATGTTATTTTGAATTGGACAACTAATGAGATCAGGATGATCTATTCCATCATAAGAATTGTGTGTGGTAACCCCATGAAACAACCATGGAAGGCAAGAGGAATTTGCAGGTAAGTATAAAAGAAAGTACATCATGAATTTAGATATTAATTTTTAGTAAATAGATCTTGTAATTAAATGATAATGCGGTAGAATAAGAATTCATATATAATGATATTTATTCTAGTTGATGTCACTCATTTCTGTTGATGTCATTTTGGAATAATAAAGTTATACATGCTACTATTTCTTCTTAATACCTTATATAATTACTAATATGTTTTGAATATCTTATTATGATATATTCTATCATAATGTCTCTCACATGAAGTGTATTTCATATTTTCATCAAATTTTTGTATCATCAAACAAGCATGTACAAAGTGAAGGGAAGGAAATCTTGGGTTGAGTAGATACTAGTTCTCCACTAGGTATGCCACTCCCCGGATCGGATGACTGAGAGTCATGCCATCGGGAGCCAAGGGGGTGATATCCGCTCTTGGGCTTAGTGCGAGTATCTACGGGCCTCCTATGGATTCCTCTCCTCTAAACTACCACATGTTTGATCTGAAGGATCCTCCAACATAGTTGGGAAATGATGAGAACGGATGAAGAAGAAATATAACATAAGGATTATCGCCTTTTCTCCTGCTACGGGTGCATCCTATCTTAGTCGCGGAAAGACGGCTAATGTGTGAACGGCCCAGACAGGTATGTACAGGCACTACCGAACTTAAGTATTAGGTTTGCACATTTCTTGTTATTAAATGTGATAGAGCATAGTATAATAAGAATACAGTGATCACTTTGCACAATGTATTAATGAAAGTATAAAATGCATGTAATATGGGTAATAAGGAATCAATATCGCATTTTACTTAAAACGTGACTGTAGCTATTTTCGGGTAATCTTAACTGAGGAATAGATTAGAGTTGGCACTATAATATACACTATCAAATTATGGACTTTCTCTTTCAGTCATAAGGGTAGGGAATTGAATATGCATTGAGGAATGCAGAGACTAGGATCCCTTCGAGGTAGGCCACCCCCTGTAGGCGGACTGCGGTCTGTCACTGGGGGCCGAGAGGGTCATTACAGCGGGCGTTTGTAGGCCGCTCTCGGGCTGAGAAGGTTATCACTAAGGGCATTCTCATGTGTATTCACTTCCTCTTCACCTATGAATGTTGGAGCAAAGGAGCAGTAATTTGGAGTGTTCTACAAATATGTTAATCTACTCAAACAAGTAATAACTGGTATATAAAATTACATGTCTTCCATAATAAAAGGGATAAAGGAATGTTTTAATGTTGCTTCATTACAATTAAATTAATGTTTACTTCGATTACTATTCTTAATTTTTATGGAATATTGAATTTCATAGGTCATTTCTTAAATATCCTAAAGGGTATTGAATTTCGGTGTAGTATGGGATAATCCACCTTCTCGATTGTCTGACAGCATACTTCATTCAAGTGTATTTGTAATTGATTGTACACCCTATAACTTGTGATTGTATTTGAGTGTATACTCGTCGATTGTGTTTATTTGAGTGTATACTTTATGACTCGTGATTGAATTTGTATTTTGGGTGTATACTCTAACTTTGTATTGATATTTGAGTGCATACTCCATGACTTGTATTTGAATTTGAGATGTATTTGTATTCGAGTGTATACCCTTTGACTTGGTACTTGTATGCTTTGTGACTTTGAATTCAAGTGTATACTTTACCTATACTTACCTTATGACTTCATGCACTCATGTTTTACCAAACTTAGGGTGTTTTTGTTTCTTGGTTAGCATCTTACTTGTTCACTTCATGACTGATGTATATGTGACTACTCCATTCTTAAGTGTATGCTTGTGTCTGCGTAATTCATGCCTGTATGAAATTGTTTGTATCTGTTGAGTGCATCTATATTGCTTCCTGCCTTATGAGTATTTATGCATTGCATACCTTGATTGAGTTTATGTGCTCTACGCATAATTACATGATTTATATGCCTTGTGTAATTTATTGCTTGTTGCTCCTATGTGAATTTGTCTCATATTGAGTGTCTTACTCCATGTATTTATAAGTGTATTTCGTGTATTTGTATACTACATACGTAATCTGTGATGTGCTCTATACAAGAAATGTATTCATGTTGCCCTATGCTTTGTATCTTGTATGCATATTTGACATGACTGCTCTGTGGATAATGTTCTAATGTGTCTTTCATGACTAGTGTGTTTTCAACATGTCTACTTTCTACCTGCGATTGACAAGCATACCTCATGCTTGATACATTCAAGAGTATACTTCATGCTTTATGTATTCAAATGTATGTTGATGTATGCTCCATGTATTTATCCATGCTTGTACTCCATGCTTTACTGCTTTCATGTATTCAAATATTTAATTCATACCTTAATGAGTGCACCTCATGTCTTACATGCTTGCTTTATGCCTAATGTACGTTAGCATGATTACTATGTGTGTGTATTGAATAGGTATACTTCTTCGAGTGTATTTTCATACCTTGAGTGCATCAACATGCCTTATTTGTATTTCCTAAGTACATGTATCATATCTTGCGAGTGATTGTTTGATGTGCCTTAGCATGATTATTTCCTGGAAGCTTTATATGTGATTAGTTCATGTTTGTCAAAACTCTTCTTACATGAGTGTCCTTGTAATGTCTTAAATATGCTTCATGATGTGACTTATGTATTTTTTCAATGTTTTCTCATGCCTCGTATGTTATTGGCTCCATTATTGTTGTGATTGTGACTTACAATATCTTGTGACTGTCTCAAATAATTTTCTCCATGTATGGTATGTATTCAACATGAGTGATTATATGTGTACCTATTGTGTCGTCGATTGCTACATGTTTGAAATATTTTCTCAATATCTGGTGTATTCAGCATATGTGATCCATGCGAATGCTTTGCACATGTATGACTCATGCCTTGTATAAGTGTATGATTTTATATGTATGTTCTCTATGCTGTATGTGTATTCATTTGTATACATCTTGTCGTATGCTCTATGCCTTACATATATTTATGTCTTATGTGTGCATATAATTGTGCTTCATATTTGTCTGTATTTATGTTTTATGCTTCATGCCTCACGTATCTTTGTCCAAAATATTTATGCTTGACATGTATTCATACGTATAATCCATGCCTTATTTGTACTCATATGTGTGATTCATGTCATACCTTATGCTTTGTGCCTTAAATGTATTCCAGTCTTATGAGTATTACTATGTATGTGGCTACACAACTAATGTGTTTATCTCATGTGTGCTTAACAATGATAAAAAGATTTTCTTAGTTGTAATTCAAGTTGAGATTGCTTGAGGACAAGCAATCTTGGGCAGGGCGGGCTGTCGTGTCCCCTGAAATTATAACACTAAACTATCAAGCGTCTAAAGACAAATAAATAAATAATATACAAATAATTGTTAAATTCCAAACATGAGTAATTATGATTTAAGTATAATTATAATTACCGTTGGAAATATTATAATTATAAATATAATATTAATGATAAAATGAGAATTATCAAATATACAAAATATAATATTCAAAATATAAATTATGAATGAAATGTAAAATACAAAATATTAAACAATACAAGCAATTGATAATCTTAAACCATTATTATAATAATAAAATATTATACAAATAAAATAAATATCAAAATACAGATATATATATAATATATATATATTATTGCACCTTAGTATTAAAATATAATGCACACAAACTTAACAATAAAAATATAATAAAATAGATAATAAAATGAATACAAACTAAAATATTATTATAAGTCATAATTATCAGATAACCATATTATAATCATAATTGTTGATCATATTATTAAATAACCAAGACTCCAACTCAGCGATCATTTAAAGATAATATTATAGCCAACACTAATGGTCAGCCGTCATACCAAGCGATGCACCAAATGACGTCAGTCAAACTCCTGGACTGTGGCGATCAGGAGAAGTCACGTCTCTTTAGTAGTTATTTAAGAAATCATCCTCATGACCAAAAAGGGGGGACAGGTGAAGAAGAAAAAATAATAAACTTTATAATACATGACTGCTGGCTTAAAAAGGTCATCTACATGACGTGGCTGGGAGAGAGGAAAAAGTAGATATATTCTGCACTTTACAATCAGCAATCTGACAGTCAGAAATCAGAGGTCTGGCTGTGTTAGGTGAATTTAATATGATTGTTAATTATATATATATATAGATAAAATAAAATAAAAAAATTAAAATATAGGAGTTTAATATGATTGTTAATATATATAATGTTAATTGATTAATTATTTATATATATATATAGATAGATAGATTATAGATTATACATTATATATGTGATTATGTATATATGTATATAGTTATACGCTTTATATGCGGGTATCTAATGATAATGCTTGCAGCAACTATTGAGCCTTATAAGTAATAATGGCTCTACTATAATAAATGGTGTAGTGAGATATCATCTTCGGGATCTTGAATAGACGTTTAATATCTATCTAATGAACTTTGAAATTATATAGAAGAATCATTCATAAGGAAGAAATGAGTAACCTTTTGACAAGAATGAAATGTTTATATCATCCTTGATATTATCACAGAAACTTTTGATCTTTAACGTATCTAATGTCTCTTTGAGAAACACTTTGAATGCAAGAGTTCCAGTATAAGTGCCTCTATTAGAAAGGGATCATTACACTTACAGATTGCATGGAATTTCTTACTGTCACTTCTTTCTTTATATGTATTCATCTTTGCATGAATTATAAGCGGCAGATAATTTATTATAAAATTATGTTTTCATAAATATCGGTTGAAATATATATATATATATATTTGTACATCGCAAAAATTGGTTAAAAGTAAACTTGTGAATTTATATTATATTTTATAATTTTTAAGTATTAAAGTATTTATGTGGTTATAATAATATAGTATTAGAAAAAGCTATATTTTGGAAGTATTAGTAAAACAATATCATTTATGGTCTATATAAAGTATATTCGTTATATTCTGAAATTTGTTAAACTTCAATTCGAGAGTGTATTCACACATCTTTGAAAAGATTATTTTTATTTCATCAAAAGTAGTTAAATAAGATTCATATTGAAAATTTAGTACACTTTATTTTGTGACATTCTCAAAAGTTTGATTATTAGAAAATTGCAATTTCACTGAGAATGATTAAATGTAACTATTGATTGTGAATGTTTTCATGATGATAAAGATGATTACTTTATTTTCTTTAAAAGATTAAGAAAGAGAAAAAAAGTTGTTAAGTGTTTGACGTATTGATCATATTGTTAATTTTTCAATTGATTTACGTGGGGGATATATCTTCGTATTATTTTGTGGCTTTCGAAGTAACATCCTAGAGATTGTGAATTGCTTCTAGAGAAGGACATAAACATTGAGGTTTTGAATTTTGTGCTTAATAGCATTCCCTAGACTGATTTTATGTTGAGTCATGTTATAGAGAGAGTGACCTGCGTTAGGGGCCGAAATCCTATAGTGATTGTCTGGGTAACCTAACGTAGGTGTGTTAATTAAGTGATAACCTAACTAATATTTTAGGGGTTGGGTAGTTCTAAACACTAAATCAGATAATGGTATGCCTCGCCTACTTCTTAACGCTCGTTTAGGTTGAGAAAAGGCTGAGAAGGCCTGGAATGGCAAGTCGCCATCTTGTCCTCTTGAAAGATGTAACGACGCCGCATTAGTCTGCATAGGGGCCGGGAATCGGTAGAGACTGCCAGGGTAACTCTTGGTGAGGGCCGGTAGTCTAGGAAGATTCACCAGGGTAACCTATCCCGACAATGCGATGACACTCTCTTAGTCTATATCATGATGGTGTTTCTTTTGTTGAGTTTTCAATTTAATGTGACTTGATACTGTGATTTCATCCGTTTTGATTTGTAAACGTTATGTCGTATTGTGAATTGTAAACCCCGTATACGTGATGTTCTGTTTGCTTTGTTTGTGGACCTGTCAGTATCTCCTAGCACGGAGGGAGTGGACCTTTGGGTTCCACGTGGTCGGGAGGTAACCGTGCTACACCTATCTTATAATTTTCTTGCAGATGATCCTAAGCTTGCATCAGTTTCCAGTTACTACTATGTTCGTGACTGTTGATGCGGAGCTTGTTCGTGGTTAATATATCAGATGTCAGATGAACACTTAATGTTTTATAAATCATCTCTTATGTAAGAGTGTACAGATTGTACCACCTTTGATGTATGGAGATTCCTTGAAATCTCGCTTTATGTAAAATGGACATTTGAGATATTTTATTGTATGTAGATTTATAACTAGATCTTACATGAAATCAAATTTGTACTTTTGATTGATGATCAATGTGATTAGTTTACTTATTAAATTTATGTAACAACGTCTTAGATACTTTATAACATATGTATAGACAATAAAAAAAAAAATATTCTGTTAACTTTGTACTTGCTCTTTGTTATAATGTAACTAAGTCAGTGCTATATAAATGACACATAAAAATATTTAATAGAATAGAAATTGAACACAAAGGATTTAAATCCTTTAACAATAGTGAAATATTTCGATTTTGATCTCATTATGGTAATCGAGCCTTTTTTTTGAGATAATCGAATCAAAGTGAAGTCGAAATTTTTATAGAACATTTGGAAAAGAGGAAAATACGATTTATTTTGAAAAGTTCATGAAAAGCTGGCTGTGAAAGTCACGCGCTTGGAGGAAAACGCGTCTGAAGCGCGCGGATGGAGAACTGGTCTCTGGGAATAACCCGCATACTGATCTCATGGCCGAAATGGCGATGTGGGAACATTTTAAACCTTGACCTTTTCATCTGGAACGAACTTCCTGATTTATTGCAACAAAATAAATCAGTGAGGGCCGCTCATTGTGAAATGATCGTATGGGGACCGCATTATAAGTCCGTGGTTGGCGGAAAAGTGCCCGAGTGATGTTTCTCCTCCACATGAAGCGGCCGATGTACCAAGATTTGAAAGGACGGACTCCTGGACCTTCTTATTCTATTTGTGCAAAAGCTTACGAGCTATGTATGTAACTGTATTACTTTTTAACTTTGATTTATATTTGCAATGAAAATGAAATTCATGAGGAAACATATTGTAACTTGTACGTTTATCAATAAAGAGAGGAAGAAATTTTATTGTATTATCTTTGTACTTGTTACCTTTACATGTTTTAAGTGAGAATTGGAAAGTTTTTTTTACGCAGGAACAGGTCGTTACATGAGGCTCCAGAAACCCAGCATCCAATAAGAAGAAGCCAGGTCAAAAAGCTCTGCGAAGTGTCCTTGCTGCAGCAAAAGTATGGCCTGTACCAGCAAATAAGAAATCCGTACTACCTTGAGAAGTGTGCTAGATCACTGGATAAAGAAATAAGCAAGTCGCCTTATTGCTCTGATGAATAATCTCTTCTCAAACCCTTCCTAAATCTTCCTCAGTAAGCACAAATGTAACCTCTAAATGAAGTCACCCTATTGACAAGCTTCAACTGGTATTGCATAACCTCAGTATGTCTGATTTTGAAGAGGGAACGTTCTCCAAAATCCAATGTCTACAGAAACCCTTGTTTCACAAACCCCAATGCTCTCAAAGAGAAATAAAGATAAATTAGAATAATCATGAATGAATGAGTTCGATTTTCCTTGTGAAATATATAACTTCTCTCAAAAGGTTGACCCCCTTCAAAAAGCTATTAAATGAGCATTTAAAATATAATTAAATCACCCTTCCTCGACTTAGGCATAATAATTAAATAATGGCATCCTTTTTGATGAGTAATAAAATACTCATTTAAAATTAATTTATCTCCTTATTATAAAGTATTAATACTTTATAATTCGCCATTAAATAATTACATTTAATTTTTCATTAAAGTGACTTTATATTATAAAGTCAAATTAATACACTTTTAATAATTACCAAATGCCTCAATAATCATTGTTTGCTCATCAAATCATCAAACTAGGTCGAAACTGAGCTAACCAACTGAACCAGGTGCCCTGCCATAAATAGCAACCCCTGCCCAGCTGACTTACTATAAATAGTAAGTATCTGTAAATCACTCTGTAAGTGTCTGCAAAGGCCCAAACCTGAATCAACTGCTGGAGTAATGTTCCCAAACGCTGGATAACTGCCTCAAGTGACCTTCTAATCACATCCGTCAGCCTACGAAGGTCTGAGTAATAGGCTAACCCCTAAATCAACTGTATAGCCTAGGAAGGGGACATTACACAGTGTTGCTCTACGAATGTGTTTGTTGTTATTACAGTACTGTCACTATTGTTCCTTTCATGCACAACAATAGTGTGGTGGTCACAAATTTCTAATCACAATCTTGTCACCGTGTTTACAACAATTTGTGTCATTAGCCGCATAAATATAAGATGCATTCTTATATTTTCAGTATTCTCATATTCAACGTTTTTTGTGTTAGCATGTGTATGTTTCAATAAAATATGCTTGCATTACATGTGACACTGCTATTTTTTTTTGAGTTTTGTGATGGTCCTATACATGCATTCACAACTACTTTGCAGTATACCCTTTGGCATTCATTTAGTTTACTTGCATAACAAGCTTTCTATACATTCATATATTGGGGGACTAAGAAAGGTTGAACAGTTGTATGCTTGCATCTATATTGTATTTGGTGTTGTTGTGATTCTAAACATTATAATAGCCTCCCAAAAAATTATGACAACAGTTATATACATTCATATACTATTTTGACTAGGGGCATAATTTTGTGTTAAAAGGTTTGCCCTTTGCATTAGTAA